>JANHFQ010001083.1:61447-71761 GCA_032468035.1 Aparallactus werneri
ATTTGGTGTTCTGATTATTTTTGCCAATGTGTAGGACAGAGCATTTATTAGATGAGATTTGGAGTTGCCAAATGCGCGACCATTCTGACGCATAGTCAAGGTCACTTTGTAGGGCAGCAGCATTGTCAGTGATGCTAAATAATTTTACGTCATCAGCAAAGAGGACGCAGCTGCTTTTAATATGGTCACATAGGTCATTGATGTAAAGCAGAAAGAGTGTGGGTCCTAAATCTAAGCCACAAGTCAAGAGTTAGACCATAATGACTGTGTTCATAGTTTTCTATACTGTAATGCAGCTAACTTGCAAAAGCCCAATTGCGTTGTAAATAATCTCACAAATATTGTGAAATAAAAGGTTGACTAAGATCCACCGAATATTTTATTTTAAAAAAATAAAAATTTAAGATAAAATAAAAAGCTAGGATCATTGTCTTTCTTCTTCACTACTGGGTATTAAGAAAATGCAGTTTTACCCATCAACTACTAGTTGAAGCTTTCCAATGAACATATTAATCAGGAAGCATATAAATTATTTCAGACTTACAAGCATCTCATAATTCAGAATACTTTATTACATCAAAATAAATTATTCCCAAATGCAAATTTTCAAAAATTGAAACATGCAGATTGTATTTTTAATCCAGATTATAAAAATTATATTACAGATTAAATTTTCGGTAAATAACAGTTTTTGGTTAAGCAAATTACCACGATCAAGTATGCAATCGTGTTGCCTATTTGCATTCTAGAGAGCGCTTTTCATGAACATTTTTTTAAAATAAAATCTTTTTAAGAGTGTTTTTTTTATTACTCCTCTTCTATTTTTGACAACGACCTGGAAGCTTTTAAATTCGATAACAGAAGCATTAGATTATATGGCTTTGAAAAGGTCATATGGAATTTACCCAGTTTATGAACAGTGATCACTTTATCAATACTGATTGATATGAAATTAATAAGGCCATATTTTTATTGAGTTTTAACTATACTTACATTAAAGATAATAAAATTGTGCTTATGTAAAAGTAGAATTCACTGATCTCAGTAAAAAAATCTCTTATGTTAAAGATTACAGCCAAAATATTGAATCTGCAAAGATTTATATTTACACAGACCACACACAAACACAAGCAATAAAAATCAGCTTTTTCATATAACAGTAATCACAAAGTTTTACTTAGAGGAAAATAAAATTAAAAAACACAATTTAATGTACAATTAATTAAAAACAATAGGTAAGGGCCCATTTATACCCATCCTAAAAATTGTTTTAGACTGTCCCCAAATTTGTAACAGATTTGGGATAGTTACAAGAGAGAGGAGAGAATTGATTTCTCTTGAATCAGCAGATCAAGACCAGCATTCAACTTCACTTAAAGATTTCCCTAAAGAGAGGACATAATTGGGAAAAAAACATCTGACTCAGAATACATTATATAGCATGTGTTATACTACTTATAGACCAATATATTGTCTTGACCTCTTTGCTACCTGGGAGGAAGAAAGGTTCATTTCCACCCTGTATTAAGAACCAGAGAAAGCAGAATTGAGTATTTAGACATATAAGGGGGTATAACAAAAACAGAAGGGTGGAAAAATGTGTTCCTCTTATTCCTTTCCCATTGCTTATTTCAATAAAAGGATTTATGGATCATGCTAGTCAAAAAAAGTCCTTTAAAAAGTTTGTTTTATTCACTAAATCCTAAAAGGTATATAAACAATGATTTCCGAAATATGCAAATCTGAAACTAAACGACACTATGACTTAATGTTATGTATAAATCAAGATAATGAATGTTAATTCATTTATCTCAGGATCAGTTTTGTATATAAATTTAAGTTTTTTTAAAGTAATGCATCAACTTTCTCCCTTATCTATCCAGTAAGAATCCAATGACAATTCGAATCAAATAAAATTGCATTGTTTAATTTAAATATCCATATATGTTCTTTTCCAAAATAAAAGCAAATGTATTTTTCCTCTCTATAATGCTGTAACTTTTTTCTGATAACAAAAATATCACACGTAACCATAGGAAATAATCAAAATCTGTAAATATGTAAAACTGAGAAAGTTCACAAACTTGCACATTTTCAAATGGTAAGGAGTGTTATTTTTTGATTTTGCACATTGATAATGAATAAACAAAGGCTTTGTGTATGTGGGTTTTGAAACTCCAATTATAATCACAATACGATCATTTGGAAGCTTCTTTGAAAACTAGCCTCATTAACTCCTCTAGCCCTTGCAAAAGATGTAGGGTTTTTTCATTATTTTTTTCCAAATATATTGCAGCAATAACAGTATCAATACCTACATCAAAACTCAGAAAGCAATTTCCTTACAATCACAATGCATTCCTCTTAACTTCACAATTTTTTTTACTCGCAGCAGAAAAAAATATATCCTGCATTTATTCCAATACAGGATTTTGTTTAAGTGAACAAAAAAAAATGTGCTATCCAAAACTCCAACTATAGAGACCTACTCATTTTTATAGGACAGAAGACAAATAATATTAAGCCAGCTACAATGTAGATGTACATGAACATGAGCCTTACAAAGACAGATATGAAGTTCAAGAGAATCAAGAGATGAAACAAATATTTTTAAACTCCATTTAAGCACGTTTAACTTTCCCCTTGAAATAGTATTTTCTAAAGAATATGTCTGCAATGCTCTAAAAATGTTTTTAGATTTCTCCCTACAAAAAGAATAAGCTTTTAACTACTTATCTCTATAACAAGTTTAAACAGTGTATTGGTTTTATGCTGCTTTAGCATACAGAGATTAATTTTATAGCACTATGACCAATATATACTAGAACATGTACATATCGAGCATGTATATATTGTATACATACAGTACATGCATTCTATAACACTTTACATTAGTTTTTTTAAAAAAATATACGAATAACCAAAATATTGAAATGCAATGGCTCATTCTGAAAAAAGGTAGTTGTGATAAAATTCAAGATCCCTTAAGCAATGTTTCAGTTAAAAAACATTTCTCAGCTTTTTTTTTTCTAATTTAAGATTGGCAGCGTAAACTCTTGAATTCCAAAACAGAACCCCAAGTTGAAGTTAAATTTGACACAGTAACCTATTCCTGTATTTGGCAAAATAATTTACCAAGGCAATATTTGCAATTGACTCATTAAGCCAAGAACAATATATACTTGATTATATACTTAAGTAATAATCGTGACAAAGTTACAACTTTTAAATATTCCAGAATTTATGAATAGAAAAATATTTATTATTATCAATAACTATTATTAGTAATGAAAACATACAAAGCATTTACTGATAGACACAATGGAGTCTGTAAAGAATTGTTGCTTTCTTTATCATTATATGGTAAAGCAATAGAATGCCAGAATTAACATGAATGCCAGAATGAATATTGTTAATTTATATTAACATATAGCAGTATGTTTAGCAGCCAATCTTCCCTAAACATTTAGAAAACATGACCACCTGCTTCTTTGTCTTAGCAATCTACCAAACAGTATTAAACAGTTATTCTATATAGGTTTAGCAACCATGGCCATATAATGCTGATCTATTTTTAAGAAAACCCTCTCATTTGTTGTTATAGGTATAACATTGAGTATGTACAGTACTTTTTATACACATTCCAACTTTGGCAAAATAGGCAAATGATTCCTATCATTATGAGAATATAGTGTGAGAGGTTGCCTCTTCTCCCTTCTCTTCAAACTGGTTTGTTTTGTTGCATTGTGGTTTCTTAAAAAATTTCCCACTGTCCCAGCAAATGAAACAAAAAAAAAAAAGACTTCATAAAAATAGTCCTCTGTGATAACAGGTTGGACTCAACTATGTGGAATTCAACAGTCCCGTTTGTAGAAAAACATTTGGAGTATTGGTGAGTAAACTGTCTAGCACTGTTCAAACAAAATGATCTGTACATGGAACAAGATTTCCAAAATCTTGTACCTAATTTAGTACCTGTGTGTTAGCATACATTTTCAGACTATTCATTAATCTCTTTCTCTCTCTTATATTAATTGTGAGAATGTTGTGTAATAATTGGGACAAATAATATTTCAGATTTGCAAGGCAAAAATGTTTCAGATCATGTAGGGATGCAAAAATAACACTTGCCATCAATGCCTTAACCTGAAATCTGCCTTAAGGAGTTCCAGATAGGTGCCATGTTTGTGCCTTCAAATATAAAGTTCTGCATACTGTCCTTACTTGTCATATTAAATATTCACATTTATTTCTTTGAATATTACAATAAGGATGCATGATTTGTTTTCTTGGAGAAAACAGTTGTTTAGCTCAGCTATGATAATTGCAATATGGAAAGCACTTACGATCGTGTCTTCAAAATTATATTTCATAAAAATCTGTAACAACCAAACCACATGAAATGTAAATTACATATCTATTTAAACCTATCTTGATATAATTTAATAGAGTGTAAGTCTAATGTTAGAGGATTAACGAACCTGTTAACAAGCCATTTTTAAAAACAAGGAGATCCACATAGAAATTGATCTAATAGCATAAAATGTTAATGTGGCTTTTAAATTTTTTCTGTCGGTCTATGCTTGCTATACAGATAGCCTAATAGAAAGTGTCTGCAATGAAGAATCACAGTTTGTCTTTTTTTCTGCCATTTTATCATTTAGATCGAATGTATCAATTCCTTCTTCTGTTAATGGAAGCACATCCTGAGAAACTAAAAGAGCACTGCATAAAGTATCATTTTCTTCTGATGAAACAGCTGTATGGGCCTTACAAATTTCTATTCCATTGCTGCAATTGGTCTTTTCATCAGAATCATCTAGTTCCTCAACTGTTTTTAAATATTCTTGGAGAAGAGTATTGTTCTGATCATTGTTCAAACTCTCTTGACAATATTCCTTGTGGTCACCTGGGATCACAGTATCAGAAAGGCTTCCTGAAAGAAAATCTTCACAGGGCTTGACTGTTTGCAGAGAGTTTCCTAGACAGCCTTCATTTGCTTCTGTCAAATGTTTTTCAGAGTTCTGCAATTCATTAAGGATATTTTGGTCTGATATACAGGAATGGAAACCTGAATCAGGATATTCCTGTAAATATTTCTGATGACACATTTCAGAAGATGAACCTAACCAAGTTGAACTATTAATAGGAGAAGGTTCTTGATTTGGTCTAGATGACTGTATGAATAATTCATGTGGACCCAAAATGCTACACGCAGGAGTATCTTTTTCCCAGATATTACTTAGGTGTTGGTTTACCGAAAGCTGCCATTCCTGGATAGATTTAACCTGTATAAACCACAAAAAATAAATTATTATAATATATAATTTCATATGTAATTGCATAATTATATCTCATTTCACACGAGAGAGTTAATTGAGTCAATTGTAAAACACAGCAAGGTTTCAGGAGAATATCTTAGTCTTTATTCATAGAAATGAATGTTTAGGAAAACTAACTTTACCTGATCCCAAAGAAATTTGACAGCCTCCTCTTGCACAAGTCTTTGAAGCTTCTCTTCATTTTTTTCTTTTCTTAACCTGCAAATGATTTTCATATATACATAAAGCTTTAAAAGTGTTGCCACTCTGATCACCACCTTTGCTGCAATACTTTATAGGTAGTCCTTGACTTACGACCACAATTGAGCCCCAAATTTCTGTTGCTGGGCGAGACAATTGTTAAGTTTGCCCCATTTTACGACCTTCCTTGCCACAGTTGTTAAGTGAATGACTGAAGTTGTAAAGTTAGTAAAAGATAAAAGGTGGCCATGTAATCCCAGGATATAGCAATGGTCATAAGTGTGAAAAACAGTCATAAATAATTTCTTTTCAGTGCTGTTGTAACTTCAAACGGTATTAAGCAAGTGGTTGTAAGTCGAGGACTACCTGTACTGCAGTAATAATAGATTCTGGCAAAGAACGGAGTTTTGGAGAGGAATATATTTACATCAGTTTATTGATTAAATTGGCCAACTTCATCAATTCTGATAACAATACAACTTAATTTCTCTTTGCTAGAGACACTGAAGAAAATTTTTTCTCCTTTGATTATATGAACAAATAAAATATTTTTGAAAGAATGCTCCATTTTATAAAGTTGGTGAGTTTTGCCTTCATTTGGAGAACAGATGAGCTTAGCAACAGAAGGAAATGAAACAACTCTACCACCCCAACTACGCTTATGATATTGTTTGCAGGTAAAATTTATTCACCTCAAATTATAGCAGATTTTATTATTATCCCATTATTTCAGTTTACTTGATTTCCTACTTACTTTTGAACTTCTTCAGTTAAACGGATGATATGTTCTTGCATTCTGCAGAGTCGAATTTCATAGCGTGCTTCCCTGACTCTGGGATGAAATGTTCTTGTATAAAATCCTCTCCAGCAAGCCTGAAGCTTGGTGGCAGCTTTATTCATTTCTATAAGTTCATCTTTCTTCTGAGTTACAGTAACTGATGCATCAGTAGACAGTTCTAGAGAGCTAGCAACAGAAACACATTTAATAACCTTCTCTTCAGGTGAGTGTGACTGCTTTAAGTTACTGAACTTTACATTGTCTTCAGGGGATGCTTGATAACTTCTAACGTTATCAGGTTGAATATCAGTGTTTACTGAAGAAGCAGCAATGTGGAAAATATCCTCCTCTTGATATGCATTTTGAGTTTCTACCATGTCTGCAGACTTGAGGGTATACTTCCCCAAAAGCATAGAATCATTGTTCTGCTTTTCTTTGTTCTGCATATTAATATCTTTTGTAAGTTCAAACTCTGTATCGTCCACATCTTCTACATCCTCTACATCAATGCCAATCCCATGAAGTTTCAGTTCTGTGGAAATGGGCGACATTGGAGACAGCCCTGAAGCAACAGGCATAAAAGTAGATTCTGAAGATAGGAGACTACTGTTCAACTTGTCCTCCTCAGTTTGTATATCATCCAAGTAAAAATCCTTAAAAGTATTTCTTTCAGCTTGTACAGAAGTTGGAGAAACATTTTTAACTGCATAAGAATGGTCATCATTGGATTTTGTCACAATCCAGGTATTCTTTTTAATAGTACGTTCTGGGAAGGAGAGTAAGATAAAACACATAGACTTTAAATATTTATGTATCCACATATGTATTTTTTGCCAAACATTTACTATCTACATCTGTCTCTTTACTAACTAAGGAATTAAGGCAGGGGTCCCCAACCCCTATTCCGTGGTATGTCAGCAATTGGGCTGTGCAAAGCAGCGAAGCCCTATCTGCAGGATGCAAGCAAAACACAAAACCACTCCCTCTCTGGTCTGCAGAAAAACCTTTCTTCACAGAACTGATCCCTGGTGCCAAAAAAAGGGGGTGGCGGTGGCACTGGATTAGGGAATAAATTATTGAGGTTCCTCTGGACCATAGCAACAATATGCATACAACAAAACAATAAAAGGAAAGAGTTCAGAAATGATTGTACTTTCTTGTCAATGTAACAATGAAGTATGCTATATAGAACCTCCTTCCAATATTCTATCAGACTCTACCAAGACCAATGGACAGAATACAAGGTGGACTTAGATGAGCAGAAATTATTAAATGGCTGAAATAGTTGTAAGTACGGTCTATAACCACCTATAAAGTGTAGTTAAGAATCTAGTAGATAAGCAGGTTCAGACTCGTAAGTCAAAGAAAGGTATTCTAAGTATAAGCTATAAATATAATATCTAAGATTAGATAAAATATGACAATATCTAAAAATACATCTAGATTTGAGATGCAGTTCAATATGTAGCCAAGTGCACACACACACATACACAACAGCAAATTAAAAACTGGATCAAACTTCACAACAACAAAGGTGTGCATATATTTATCCACACTGCATGCTTTTGGACCATCAGAGAAGTGCTGCCAAAACGATGGTGATAAATAAGGTCCATGAGAAGCCATGTTTTAATTTGACCTCCATTAGATAAAATACCAATATGCTTAAGGCTGCTGAGTAATTTTCATGGCACTCATACCCACTACTATACAGCAGTTAATAGCAATAGCAATAAGACTTATATACTGCTTCACAGTGTTTTACAGCCCTCTCTAAGCGGTTTCCAGTGTCAACGTAATTGCCCCCAACCATCTGGGCCCTCAGAAGGATGGAGATTCAACCTTCAACCTGGTGACATTCAAACAGCTATAAAACTGGCAGAATTAGCCTGCAATACTGCATTCTAAGCACTGCGGCACCCAAGGCTCCATAAATTAAAAAATAAATTATGGTAAGTTAAATTCAAAAGAATAACAGTATATATGTGAGTGGCCATCAGGCTAGATGGACTCCAACATGTAGGACATTGGGAACAAGCAACTAACAGTAAACAGCTTCTGTTTCTCCTAATCATTTTTCAGAAGAACCCAATTCTGTCACAATTCTGGAGTCCAAGCTAAATGAACCAGCAGGCTGGCTAAGTCTAACAGCTTAGATCTGCTGCAATCAATCCTTATAGTACACTGGCTTTTTGCATTTTGGGGGGCATCTTTTTTTCCCCCAATTCCCCATGCCTTTTTCATTTGCATTCCAGCTCAGTTTGTTTCATAGAATCTGTCATCTCCTTCTCCCCCCTCCTCCACATTTTTTTGCCAACACAACAGCTGGCTGACATCCCATGATGGATGAATGGTATTCCTTTGCCCAACAGCAGAATTATTTGATTTACAGGCATGCCGACACCACAACAGCAGCAGCTTTTGCTGGCCACACATGGAGAGGTGAATCCTTCCAAGTGGAAAGTCTGGTGGTGGTGGTGGTGGTGATCTAGATTTTCAAACACAGGTTGCAGCCATAGGCTCACAGGTAAAGGTGGGTAAAGCTGAGACTGCAATACTGCTTTGTTTTGTTTTTTTTAATGGAACCTTCCTCCAGCTGAAGGAAAACTGACAATAGCAGTGAGGGAGATATAACAAGCCCTGAATGATGACACAGAGAGGAACTTCCTAGGACCAACTATATATCTCAAGAACTCATGATCAAAACTTAGGAGAAACAGAAAGCGATTCAAGCCTGGGACACAGATGTCTATTTTCCAGAACTTTCCTGATACTAGAGCCAAGACTCAGACTATGTACCAAATGCTCAGTTCAGCTCAGCTTTGGTAGAGAATCCACTCTTGATCTAACAAAGTTATAGAAGGTGGGACAGCTAACATTTGTCATTGCCACGAGGGAGAGCCTTCTCTGTGGCAGCACCGACCCTTTGGAACCATCTACCCCTGGGGATCCGGATTATCCCTGGCCTATTGACCTGCTGTGCTACGAAAACATGGTTATGCCAACAAGCCTGGGGCCAATAAATCAAATTGAGAGGAGGACTTATACTATTTTTATTTTATTTTTATTTTTTTATTTTTTTAACATCTCTTATATTTTTAATTTTTATAGCATAATCTATATATTTTAATTTATTATGCATTTTATTATATGATTGATGTATTGTTGTAAGCTGCCCAGAGTCCCTTTGGGAGCAAGGCGGCATTGAAATTTCAATAATAAATAAATAATAAATAAATAAATATTGATAAAAATTTAGGATCCTGAGCATAGTTGTCAATATAAAGAAACATGAACAGATGTTTCTGAGAATAGGAAGAACAAAGAATGGTAGATAAAATTGTTCCAGAAAACAAATATGTTTCTGTCAAGAATTCACAAACTCATTAATATTTAGTTACAATACTATAACAGAGAGCTTGAGAGATTAAAAACAAAGAGCAGAAAACTAGAATTTCTTCCTACATTAATAAAAAGACAATCACATTGCAAATTTAGCTGACATACGTTCAAAAAGTATTGAATTGAAATGCAAATGGATCTGACAGATAGTTCTCATTTACCAACCACAATTGGGACTATTAACTTGATCATCAAGCAAGTGGTCACTAAGTTTCAAGTTTCAGGTTTATTCGTATTTATACCCCGCCCCTCTCCAAAGACTCGGGGCGACTTACAGGATAGCATAAAATCAACACTATTTACATTTTAATCACTGCTCACGCGGCCGTATTCTGCACCAGTTGAAGCCTCCGGATGGTAGCCAAGGGCAGCCCCATGTACAGCACATTGCAGTAATCAAGGCAGGAGGTAACCAACGCATGAGTGACCATTCGTAGGGCATCCCGGTCCAGATAAGGGCGCAATTGGCGCACCAGGCAAACCTGTGTGAAAGCCCCCCTGGCAACGGCCCCCACGTGTTTATCCAATGTGAGGCCCGCGTCCAGGAGGACTCCCAAATTGCGCGCCTTCTCCACAGGGGGTAACACCTCTCCCCCTATGGATAACGATGGA
>JANHFQ010001083.1:115559-130293 GCA_032468035.1 Aparallactus werneri
AAATGGACTCCGGGGGATGGTAGAGGACAGGAAGGCCTGGAGGAACGTTGTCCATGGGGTCGCGATGGGTCAAACACGACTTCGCAACTAACAACAACAACAACAACAAAAATCACTAATTGACAAGTAATACTGAAGACTGATTTTTCTAGTCTCCAATGTCTTTCAGTTCTGAATCAGATTATTTTAAAAAATACAGGACTGTATTTTGATTTTAAACCTGCAATTTGGCAAGAACTGGAAGTTTCTTATTATTGCTTTTGGCTCTCGGGCAGTGATATTTCTAGAGAACTGGTTCATGACATAACCATGAATAGAAGGATGGTAACCCTTTTCTGTTGCTTCTCAATGTTTATTTATCATATTTATATGGCCACTCATTTCATGCAATGTGACTCTGGGTGGCACACAAAACAATCATAAAAACATTTTAAAAACATTCAAAAGTAGAAAGAATTGATATTGTTGTAAAAGGCTAAGAGAAGGCATCAGGTTTTAAACAACAGAGCCAACTTATCAAATTACTTGTGATTCCCAACCCATTGACACAAGTGAGCTTTAAGGGATTTCCTTCAGAGAGTCAGCTGACTCGTCTCAGGATGGAGATCAAAGAGTTCGAACATGAAACGTGTAAGACACTGGGCCCATAAACTGACATTTATGGTGTGTGATCTCTGATTAAAGTTAATGAACTTATCAATACTAACCTTTATTGATAGGCCACTCTGCATCAATTTATCTAGTAACCTTCTAAAATCTTCTAAATTGATGCCCAATACTAAATCTGCTGGCAATGAATTCCATAGTTCAATCATGATTTCTGTAAATGAATGCTTCCTTTATCAGTTCTGAATCTCCCTGCATTTGGAGAGGCATCCTTTATCCTTCCCAGTTATTTTAGTTGCCATTTTCTGCACAGTAATTTTCTTTGTCTTTCTATTATTATTGGTGATGTAGATATAGTATTACATTTTTACTATTGTATATATTAAAGTCCATTCAAAAGTAAGTGATTTTCCCACTCAAGAACAAAGTATTTAATCATATATAAAATGTGTGCTAACAGAGCTGCTTAATTTCTGAACTATTCAGCTCTGAAGTGTTTTCCCTCACTCTGTAAATGTTCCAGAAGTGCGCCTTGACATTTTGGATGGTTTTGTATTTTTTATTTTTCCTTGCAACATATTTTTATATTTTCTTATAGTAAATATTTTCTTCATTTAAGCTCAATTCCTGGTGATTTCATGGGCATATCCATGTAGAATTTGTTGCATTATAGCAGAAGTAATTTGCCAACCAGACTTTTTATTTTTTTTAACTTCTACATTTAGTTTACACCCAAGGATTTCTTAGCAGTCTTCCATTCCAATGCCTGTTAGGTCTGACATTGCTTAGCCTTTCTGAGATCCACCAAGGACAACTAGGGACTGCCACTTGCTGAGTCACAATTAGTTGGAAGGATTTCAGAGATGGGAAACAGCAAGTTTTGGAGATGTGCAATCTGAGGTTTACAGAAGAACCTATTGGTTACAGAATAACAGAGTTAGAAGGACTCTGGAGGTCTTCTACGCCAACTCCCTGCTCAGGCAGGAAACCCTATACCAGTGATGGCTAACCTTTTCAGCACTGAGTGGCCAAAGCACACAAGCGTGCATCGCCAAAATGCAATGCGTGGGTCTCTCCTGTCCATGCCCCCCACCCCATGCATGCGTTGTGTCCCCTACGCATGTGCCCCACCCCCCATGCATGCGTGGCAGAGACCCAAAGGCCGGCAGGAGGCACGCGTGCATGCACAGTAGAGCTGAGCTAAGGCAACAGCTCATGTGCCCAGAGAGAGGGCTCTGCGTGCCACCTCTGGCACGTGTGCCATAGGTTCGCCATCATGGCCCTATACACTTCAGACAAATGGATATCCAATCTCTGCTTAAAAACGTCCAGTGTTGGAGCACCCACAACTTCTATTAATTAATTGTTCTAAGTGTCAGGAAATTTCTCCTTAGTTCTAAGTTGCTTCTCTCCTTGATTAGTTTCCATCCATTCCTTTTTGTCCTGCCTTGAAGTTCTTTGGAGAATAGGTTGATCTCCCCTTCTTATATATTGGAACACTGCTATCATGTCACCCCTAGGCCTTCTTTTCATTATCTGCACAGCAGGGAGCTAGAAGTAAGACCACTATGTAGCCATGTGTGCTGATATTTTATTTTCTGGATTTATTTTCTATATAATTTACAATAAATACTTGCACAAGCCCATTGTAATTGTCAAATGTTTCTGTAAAACCAGTTGCAAAACCAGTGATAATCAATTTGCAGAATTTATCTTTTATGTAACTCATTTTCTGATATTACCTAATGGTATTAAAAATACTTTTAATGCCGTGGAAATTCTAGAAAATTGCATCAATATAAAAGTTCGGTCTGGGAAACACCTGTTGCACAAATTACAATAAACTGTTCCGTGTTTTTTAAAAAAAACTCTTGATAAAATTAATCCAGAATGTTCCCAAAGTCTGTTCTGGAGAATTGGGAGACCATCTGGTGATTATTTTGAGAAGACATGGAGAAGGAAAATAAAAGCCAAGTTAATATCTGCTTCTATCTCCTATAAAACCTTTAGGAGGTATTTTGGGTTATTTTTATTATGTTGTACATTCACAATAAATTTTATATTATTATATTTTATAACTAAAACATTAACATAAATACAGGAACTAATGTTTATAAATAATTCACATTCTAAAATATTACATGCAATAATAGAGTGTAACTGACTTGAACTCTTGAGACAGAAGGCGCAGAAAATGATAGACAATAATTTGTTGTTACAGATTTAACAGATGAAATACAGGCAACTGAACTCAAGTTCCAGAAAGCTGCCAGTGAAATTACATATTTTAAAGAATTAGTCGTGTAAGACACTTCATTTTATTCATACATGATACCGTTCTTTTTTGCTTAACAGCTTGTAATTACTTAAGTGAATGATACAGTAGCAATTGAAAAGTCAGTATATGTTATGATATTCTGTGTTTTTGTTGGGAAAGTATCACATGTGTAAGTATTCACACATACACATATACATACACATGATACCGAATCAAGCCAAGATCCAGCCTGTTTCCTTTAGTGGCCAACTGGGTAGTTCCAGATAGTCCTTTCACAGGACTTAAAGAATTAAGGCTTGTTTATCACTGTTTCCCAATAAATGCCCATAGTTTTCAGATAAGCAATAAAGACAAGATCGCTATAATGCATTGGTGGAGAAAACAGTGTGACAATGTTATTGAGTAGTCCTATCCATTTTTTTCTATCAAAGTGGGAAATGTTATATAGAGCAGAGGTGTCAAACTTGCATCATCATGGCAGCTTCACATGATGTATCATGACTTTTCCACCTTCGCTCAGCTGGGTGTGGGCATGGCCAACATGTGACGCATCTGGCCTGTGGGCCATGAGTTTGACAGACTTGATGTAGAGGATTGTGAAAATTATAGTATTCATGATCAGATTAAGTTAAAAGAAGCCTTTACAAATACAGGTAATCCTCGCTTAACAATGGTAATTGGGACTGGCAACTCCATTGGTAAACATCACTTTTGTAAAAGTGTGATGTAATACATAGTACCAACGTACGATGGCAGTGGCAATTCCTTTGCCTTCGTTTATACAAGTCCCTACAAAGTCAGAGCATCCTGTGCTTGCATCGCCATTTGTGACCTCCGGCTGTCTTCCCCATTGATTTTGCTTGTCAGAAGTGAAGGTTGCAAATGGTGATCATGTGACAGTGAGATGCTGTGACTATCATAATTGCAAGCCAGTTACTAGCACCTGAATCAGGTTCACATGAGGGTTGCAGTGAGAAGGAATGGGTTGTAAGTCCCTTTGTTCAGTACTATCATAACTTTGAACAGTCACTGGATGAATGGTTGCTGAACAAGAACTATGTAGAGCAGTGTTTCTCAACCTTAGCAAATTTAAGATATCTGGACTGATGTAGAGTATCCTTTGGATGTTTCATTAAAAAGTTTGTATAGATAATATATATCTATGTTGATCCATTTCTGCCTACTACTAAATTGAATACAGATAGTCCTTGACTTACAGCCATTTTTTAAGCCACCGTTCAAAGTTACATTGGCACAGAAAAAAGTGACTTATGACCTTGAACTTACAATTGCTGCAGCATCCCCATAGTCACATGATCAGAATGATGGCAACTGGCATGTATTTATGATGGATGCAGCATTCTAGGATCATGCAGTCATCATTTGTCATCTTCCCAGGGTTTCCAACAAAGAAAGTCAATGGTGGAAACAGGGATGTGCTTAATGATTGCAGGGAAAAATATTGTAAAATTGTGCACAACCACATTGCTTAGTGATAAACCCAATTGTGGCCATTTGATGAAGTCTACTTGTACTGGAAGAAACAAGAAGCAGAATTATAGCATCTTCAAAGACATTGAAGATGGAAACAACATGGAAAAACAAGAATCTTGTGAAAGAGATCTATATTCAGAAAAGAGGTTCCAGCCTCAAATTTGTATGCTGAAGGATACCAATTGACAGATAGAAACTATTCGAAGATCAAGCAAAGGTAGAAGGAGTATACTGAAATACTGCATTGGATGCTGAGAAAACTAGGATGAGAGGAGGACCAGAAACAAGATGAGTGGCTTCAATTTCACCAGCAATAGATACGCTGATTGAAGACATGAAGGACTTGGCTGGGCACAGATTATGATGGGGAAAATCTATCTGGTCACTACAAGTAAACACTGAATGGATGACAATCAGTGGCTTCCTGTATGTGATTAATCTACTTCCATTTGTAAGTCTATTGAAGATCTTCACAAACTGCTCCCTGAGGACAAGGAAGGTATTTACCACCTCAACCTATCACTTAATTTTTAAAAAGGGCCTTTTTCTCCGGAACTAGTTGTAGATATTTCTGGGTAGAATAAATAATTAAATAATTTTCTTACCAAAGAAATTAGAAAGAAAGTATTTGATTTGCACAGGGTGTAATATTATTTAGAATAATAATTTCCAAGACTCCCGAGGAATAGGGAAATAATTAAATTAAGTACTTACCCAAGTCAGAAGAGAGAAAAGAGGAAAAAAGAGGAAAAATTTTTGTTCTGCAAGAGAAATTTAGTCTAAGCTGCTGGAAGGCAAGTAATAGACTGGGAGAAGCCTGGCCACGCCCAAAGAGATTTTAGCCTTGCCTATCTGGGGGCGTGGCCCGTCTGCCCGAGATCTGCCTGGAGACCTCCACTGGAGAATAATAATTTCCAAGACTTTCTGGTAAAGCTCTGTAGTATAATGCAAGACCTTCAGCAAGATACTAAAGAACTGGAACATTTACTTAAGTAGATAAGATGCTGTAAACATTTGCTTATGCAGGTAGTCCTCAACTTACAACAATGGTCTTTTAGTGACCATTCCAAGTTATAATTGCACTGAAAAAAGTGACTTATTACTGTTTTTCACATTTATGACTGTTGCAGCATCCCTGTAGTCACTTGATTGAAATTCAGACATTGGTAACAGACTCATATTTTTGACAATTGCAGTGTCTTGGGTCATGTGATCACCTTTGCAACCTTCTGACAAGCAAAATGAATGGGAAAGCCAGATTTTACAACTGTGTTGCTAACTTCACTGCAGTAATATGCTTAATAACTGTGGTGAAAAAGGTCATAAAATGGGACAAAACTCATTTCTGTCTTGCTTAGCAAGAGAAATTTTGGGCTCAATTCTGGCTGTAAGTTGAGGGCTACCTGTATTTTTTAATTTTTTAAAAAAAGTATTCACATTTTTCTGCCGCCCAACTTCCGAAGGACTCTGGGCGGCTTACAGAATCAGCATATACCAGTATGTATATATGCCCCCAGCATTTTGGGTCCTCATTTTACCTACCTCAGAAGGATGGAAGGCCGAGTCGACCTTGAGCCTAGTGAGATTCGGACTTGCCTTAATTACAGGTAGCTGTCAGTGAAATGCAAACACAAATTGAAGCATTTAGCTCACTGAGCCACTTACGGCTGTATCAAATTGGCTTGCTAGGATTCTTTCAAGATCTGTCCCACCTTGATTAAAAGTTGCAGCAATTACATCTTCTTTAGTTATTTCGCCCAGGAATCTTTAAAAATATAGATTCTCATTTTATCAGCTGGCTAACAAGGGTCAGAAGGATTTCTAGAAACATATAAGATACTTATTATCCTGACCCAAAATGGAGAGAGGCATAGTTTAAAACACCTCCTCCATTCTCAAATGATTGAAGAGGAATACAAAAAGAAAGAAGTGGGGAAAGCTGAAACAGTAGTCTGGAAGGAAAAAAAAGGCTTGAACACTGCTGCCTCTGCAGTTTTCCAAGAAGTATTTTTGGAAAGCAACTGCTTCTTCCAATTAGACACAATATTCCCCATCAGAATAATTCCACCAGACGTAGATACTTCTTCAAGCTGTGCTTAAACTGTGAAAAGACAAAGCTAAATATTCTGATTTTCTCAGTTTGAGTTTGCTCATTAGAACAAAGGTGAAAGCCAGCACAGAATACTAACAGATGTAATCTCTTTCTTACTTGCCTTTTCCAGGCAGATTGTTCCTGATTCTAGTCCAATATTTTCCTCCAGAAATTACTTGGGCTTACAGAGAACAAGGATAACACCATGTTTGCTCATTGATTACATCATGTTTTTTAATGAGCAGTGTTGCAATATAAGTGTAGGAAAATTTAAGAAATAAGTTTTTCTTTGTTGAAGTTTTTCATTTAAAAATTAAAAAACGCATTTTAGCACAAAAATACACCCAAAAAATCCAGTGATTGTGTAGACTGCAAAAATAAATCTGGAATTATATATTCATAACAATTTTCAGAAAATGAAATGTTTTTATCTTAATATGGCAGCAAAAATAATAGAATTTGATCAGGCATACATCAAATATGGATTCACTTTGTATCACAAACTCACTCACTCTCTCCCCCCCCCCTCTGTATATGTGTAAAGCACAACAAAATAAATAATTCTGGGTATTACTTCTAGCATCTACAAATATTATGAAACCTTTCTGTAATGGCTCTTCTAAATAAAAACGAAAGTAAGACTTGTGTTATTAGAAAAACCAGTGAAGTCTTGCATTATTGTGGTTGCCAATTGAGGAAAAAATAAAGAAATCAGAAAAAAAAACCCTACTAATTCCACAGTCAAGCACCAGTTTGATAGGTTAGCTGAGCATATCAAATTCTATTTTAATGAAAATATCGATTCTTGTTCTTCGCTGTGATAGTTATGAGTGATAAAGGAAACTGTCCTCAATTCCTTGTCTAGTCATATTAAGTAACTAAAGGGACCATGGAAAGTAATTTTTTTTTCAAATTTTGAAGACATTGCTATAGATGCAAATTTTGAATTGTATCAAAATTCTTCAAATAAAATAACCAAAGTATGAAGAAATGGGATAGATGTACTGACAGTACTCTATAACACTGAGGATCACAATAACAAATGACAAAAAAAGAAAATATTTTCAAAATAAAAACACATGCCTCATTCAGCACCAAATACTGGCTCCTAAACTGTGTCCTTCAGGAGTATAAAAAAGGAATCTTGTCTGAGGAGTCCTTGGTGCTCTCTAAGCTTGGTTGTTTTCTTGAAAGCATTTGATTACCCAAACTAGGTAACTGTCTAAGGAGATTCTCAGACATCCAGGTCATGGTTGTCCCAAAGGTGCTTTTTCAAAAGGCAGCTGGCCTTTGTTTTTCCTTGAAGCTGTTTCACTTCTCATCCAAGCTTCTTCTTCTGATGAAAAGCAAAACGTTTTCAAGGAAAAACAAAGTCCAGCTGCCTTTTGAAAAGCACCATTGGGCCAAACTAGGTAACATCATCAGTGCTAGTCTCCCTTATCGGAATCTTGCCTTAATTTATTTGCTTTATGAAAAATTGGGAACTGGTCACAGAGTTTTGTTCCACACTGAGGTTTCTTATTAAAGAGAAATATGCTTAGACTGTCTGTGTGATATGAAAGAAGAAGCCATTTCATTTTGGGAATATTGTGGAAAAGATGAAATGATCGAGGCTTACAAAAACCATAGTTTTCAGTTGAAATTGACATATATGGCAATAGAAGCCTTGAACAAAGGAGCCTATAGCTTCAAGAAGCAAACATCAGAATTACTTTATTCCCAACTCACTATGTATGGTAAAGCAGATGTAAGACTTTATACTTATTAACATGGGTTACAGAACTATGCTGAACGATACTGGATTAGACACGCCACTTCAGCTTGGAACTTAACCTTTTATTTATACAAGAAATGTATTATAGGGAAACCATCTCCAACAACTGGGGAGTCTGCAATTTAAACATTTGTACTGATGCTATATTACTACACGTCAAGATTTCATTTCAGGAAAAAAGGGCAGTGTTATATAGTCTTCCTTGTTTATGCAAGTCATTATTATGGCATTGGTTGTTCTAAGGTTCAATACTACTGAAGATTTCTGCATAGAAAAGAAAGTTACAATAAAGTTGTGCATAAATATTGGATGTCTACTTGGTCTTGACAGTGTGATTTCTAAGGTAAGCTGATGGCAGCCCTCAGTACTGAGGGAATCCCTCAAGGCAATAAGTTTGGTTCAGTTTTGGGTGAATCAGACCAACTCTGTTACTGATATGCCATGTTAGACAGCTGTGGAAACCACTAAATAGGCTAGGGGGGATTGATAATGAAGATTAATGATTAGGACTAAATATCAAAATGTGAAATCCTCAGATACAGGGTAACAGAACATAGTAGTGTCATCGTAACTGCTATCTGTGGTTTGATGTGTTAGAAAATACTCTTTAACACATATTTTTCAAAATATAAACCCTAAAAGTTTACTAAAAAGACCTCTACATATTGAATAACTGAAGGCCGATTGTTAAAGGTTCACAGGAGACCATTCTCCATAAACCTGTAAAGTACGTTGTTGAATTTTTATTGCAGAGAAATTTATTGAATGAATCTGAAAGACAATCAAATGGACAGATTTCTCGGCTCTTTGAATTCAAAGAGGTAATTTTTTGAGGATGAACTGAGCTTCAAATGGAGAGGTTTATAATTAAATGTAAGTACAGAATCCGAATGGAGCTACAGTTTTATTAGTGAGGACAAAAGGGAAGATGGTTTTTTACATAATAGTAGTAGTACAAAAGAATCTCATAAGCTCAATGCTGTAGCTTTCTTAATTATCAGTGATCAGCTGCAAAGGAGAAATGTTGGAGCTTTATTCCTATTAGGAGGTCTATGGCATAAGGTTTGCAGAGGGCATTTTTGGAACCAAATGAAGGAAACCAGTTGCCTAATCTAGAGCTGCACCATATCCATAACAGTCAAATTTAAACAATGACTGATGATATGGTCACCACTATTGAACTCTCTCTAAATTTAGCTCCAAGTTCAATCAGCATATCCTGAAAAACATGATCTCCATGTGACAATATTTTCATGGGAACAGAGACCTAACGGGAACTAAAACAAACCATGTCCTAATGAGTCTCTCAATTACATTTTAAGTAGGAGAAATAGAATACAGAATAAGCACATCCAGAAATATGAGAAAATTTTGTTGATCTAGGAAAATCCATTTGACCGTATCTTCATTCATTGTTCCAAGCACCAACAACATACAATGGAGAATGTCTTATTCAATCATTTATCAGTCATGATATTATTTCTCCAAGTTTCCATATATGAAATTTTCTATAAAGGAAACTATTATTTTTCCACTGGAGCAAGAATAAAATGAAAGAGTCTGTTGTGGTCAGACATTATATTACTACAGAAAACAGAGACCTTATTTTGAGATGCCTCTCTAAAACCATCTTGTGAAAAGCATCGGTCAACATGCTAGGCAACCGTTCATATGACCAAATGAAAATGTGACAGGTTGCTTAACTATAAATCTATAACTACAAATGGGGTACAGGTAGTCCTCAACGTATGACCACAAATGAGCCCAAAATTTATGTTGCTAACTGAAACTTTTCTTAAATGAGTTTTAACCCATTTTATAACCGTTCTTGTCACAACTGTTAAGTGAACCACTGCAATTGTTAATTTGGTAACATGGTTAGGTTAATCTGGTTTCCCCATTGACTTTGCTTGTCAGAAGGTTGCCAAAGGGGATCACATGACATGAAGCAGCAAGAGTCATAAATATGAACCAGTTGCTGAGCATCTAAATTTTGATCATGTGACTACACGGTTGTCCTAAGTCATTTTTTTAGCACCACTGTAACTTTGATCAGTCACTAAATGAACTTTTGTAAGTTGAGAACTACCCGTATCAGTATGCTATCAGATTTACTTTCCCTTATGGTTAATTGGATATATAAGCCGCCCCGAGTCTTTGGAGAGGGGCGAGGTATAAATTTGATTAAAATAAATAAAAATAAATAAATAAACGGATCTGTTTTTCTGTTTGTGTAACATTCTAAAATCTATGTTAACTCTTTCATAAATAAATAAATGTAAAACGTTGGGGGTGAGGGAAGAGAGCTCAATGTTAGCAGGAATGCATGCTGGGCAAGTGACTCAGGAGGGAATCTCCCTGGTTTCTTGGGGTGTAAATGGAACAGGGAAGGGAGAAACATACTTTCAAACTTGCAAGATTCTGTTTATGCTACAGTATCTTACAATAAAGAAGAATTAGCTCATCTGGCTATACCTCCTGCCTGTCTGCCCCACATGGCTGACAGTACACCTATTCAATCATTTCCATCTTCTTGCTGATGTTGTCTTACTTAAAGTTAGAAAATAGGTGAATGGAGAAAATGTCTTCCCAGTTTTTGGATTAGTTCCTTTTATGACCCAGCTTGTTAACACTATTGGTAATTAGCTACTTTAAAAAATAAAGGGGGATAAGAGAAAAGTGGCAAAATTGAAGACCACAGTCTAGGAAAGTCTTTCCTAATCAAAGAATATGGAAAAGACTTCTTTGCTGAAAGAAACTTCCTTTATTCATAGTTCTTTCTGTCATTTTGAAAGCTGCATCCATTATATTTTGCCATTTCTGGTGGTTTTCCAGGACAATGTTTCTAATTTTCTATGTCTATTTAATAGCTACATCATTGCATTCAGCTGCTGACATCTTAGAAGGATGTTTTTAATTTCCTAAGACTAAACAAAAATACAAACAAACAGGAAGTTGGAAATATTCAAGCGTAAGTATTGCCATTTTCTCAGACCATGGCTTTAATCAAACAGTGACTATACTGAAGCTTTATTCTGAGCAAAGACCTCCAATCTGACTGGAGCTTCTGGCTCCAGATGCTGACCTACATACATATTCTGCAAATGGACATAGCAGGTGAGCCTTGGACAACACTATGCCAAGCAGGGTCAAGCTATGCTAAGCAAATCTTGAAAGTTATGCCAACCAGAAATATGGTTTTCTATTTTTTATTTAAGAAATTAGAAAGTTCTAAAAAAAATGAAGGAAAAGATATTTCCTTGAAAAAATGAAGTCTGAATAAGAAAAGCTAAAAAAAAAAGAGGGGGGATTTGCATCTGCTTAAATGTGAATGCAAAATAAACCCCCAAAACAAACAACAACAAAAACAAAAACCATGATTCCTTGTCTTCAGAATAAATATGAGTTCACTTTTGGTACCAAAGTTCTATCACAATATACCATGAAATATGGAAGAAAATTGCAAATTTCTGCATGTTAGTAAGCAACTGCTAATTTAAATATATGTAATTCCTACAGGATTAAAAAAAAGACCCTGGCATTTAAAACATGATAAAGCAGTGTTTCCTTCTTCTTTGATAGCCTATTAATCAACCTACTCAGACAAACATTGACAAGCACTGGTCAAGGCTCAAGAGTTGAAAAGTTAAAAAATACTGATTTACCTTTGTTATGAATGTTTGTTATACTTTCCTAATATGTATATACATGCAAACCCATTTCTTAAGAGGGAAACAGGCTACAGAGGGATTACACAATGTTCGAGAACAGGATTATACTACTAGTCTACCACAGTCAAAAGTCTTAGATTGAAATGTAGTAAAATTATTTTGCAAGTGTTTATTTTACAGAATTATGTGGATTAAAACAGTCTAGCAAGACTTGATGTACTGAACCTCTATAAAAGTAGCCTAAAGGAATAAACAACGAAAACCTATCTCAGAACAGAATCTGGATTTTTTTTTAATACAGCAGCATTTAACTTAAAACTGATTAAAGACAGAGTGATTTTTCTATCTTCATATAAGAATAATTGTAAAAAGAAAATTCCTTTAAAAATGTACCACTTCCAATGCCTTTATTTTCCGTAACCTTGTGAAATTAAATGCATGAAGCTACAAAATTAGCAATTGCTTTGAAATTTGTATACAAAACATAAGTTACCTCTACTTTTAAACTCATTTTTTGTTGTACCACTACAAACTTTTAAAAGTGGCACCCAAAATAGCTGTATACCATTCTAAAAAAAGGGCACTATTCCTTTAATATTGTACTCTCCCATTTCCCAACACCCAGATCAAAATAGACAACTAGTCATCCTGTTCACGAACATTTCCAAGGTGAGATTTCATATTACGTTCCCATAACTTCTGGTTGTCAGAAAACCCGTGCTTTCCTTTGTTGAAAGAATTTGGTCCTGCTGAAGTTGGAGTATCCCTGTAAATGAACAAAAGCAATTGGTTTACCTTTACTAATTTAGTACTTTAGATAAAAATATTTCAAAAGGCTACTATTAGAAAGTGAGAATGCCATATCTATATGCAGTTGGCAGCAGTATGTTTATAATCCTGAAATCCAAAACTATTATATTTGGACACATTTTCTTATGGCAGAAGGTAAACACAAAAAATATTTTCAACTGGTGAAAGCTAGAAAGGATAAATCACAAACATGGTATGAATAAATTCCAAATTATAGTCCCTGACTTATTTGGAATAACTCTAGAAGAGCTATTTAAGGTTTAACACATAGCCAATATACTAATACAATAAATATTGTTCTACCATTTTCCAACAACATTACTATGAAAGACATGTTACCTTCCAATGTTTTTCATACGCATTTTAGCTTCTGGAGGCATCTCTTCAGGTTCACTCTAAGTAAAAAGACAACGTGAACATAATTATTTAGTTTATATTATAGATTGTTTTTGAAGGCCCTATTTGTTATTTTATGCTGATTATGAATGTCAGCCGCCAGCATATAAATTAATTATAAATTTTGTTACATTCCAACTTAATAATTTATTGTTAAAAATCTCATCCAACCTAAAGTTTGTTGTTTAAAATCTTGTATTAACATTATAAAAACACAACACAGCACTTGTAGCTAAGGCAGCATACTGCCTCTAGCCTACACCATCATTAACATTTAGAGCTATTCAGACTGAAATGCAAAAATATGCTTTGCACTGCTAAAGCTGCACTCCCTAAAAGCCTTTAAACCAAACATATTTTCCTCAGGATTGGCAACTGTGTGATCAGGGCTTTAGCTTTTTTTTATTTACTATATTCTTACAATTAAACATGTACGTGACTCAACTATCAACTACTCTGAGTAGTTCCCAAATTTAAAAAAAACTTCAGAAAAATACAATACAATAGTAAAAAACAAGGAACATAACATCTTGAGCAAAACGTGCTCAAGAACAAGAAACAGACCCACACTACCCAGGAGGACTCTTCAATTACCCTCACCAAGGCTAGGTCTTCAAGGTCTCCAAAACAACCAGCAGATAGAATATTTAACAGGCTACAAATATATTCTATATTCACATTCCTCAGTTACTTACATCTTCATCTTCATTGAATATTGCTGCTACAGAGAGTGTTTTTGGAGCTAAAGTTGGAGCAGGTTCTTTAGGTTTCTGAAAGAGAGCAAAGGCAGAAATTTTATTAATGCAAAAAATCAATACAATAGAAATTAGTAATTAAAAGCATGCTATAAACTTTAAGTAAACTAAATTACTAAACACAAACTCACATTTTACTAGAACTCTACCTTTCCCTACCCCATATTACATGGGAAATTGTTTCCAAAACAAGACAGTTAAATTTATAAACAATATAACTCTCATTCCAGTAACTTTTAACAGGGTGAAAGAGTGCATCATAGGACAACAATTTTTGAACTAAGATTTACTTCAAATGGACTAACTTATAAAATGTTTCCAACATCCGGGTCCCATGATTCCAATGGAACTGAAATTTGGCAAATCTTATGAAACATTTTATGATATACATATTATAAAACAGTTTTGTGATATAATGCAAAATGTCATAAAACATTTCCTGTACTGATGTTTGAATGTGTTATACAGTTTAACTTAGGCTATTTTCAAAGACAAATACATATCTAAATGTATCCCAACTTTTCCAGTAAAGGCAGTACATTATAAGTTTTGTCACTGTTGAAGGGATTGAAGAATCTGGTATGGAAATATCTCTCAAAAGATGATTCAATGGGCCATGAATTGTCTCCACTGCACTAAATTCAGCTACTGAAAGAACATAAATAAGAACAAATAAACTCTATATACCTGTACTTTATGAAACAAATGTATTTTTAATTATTTTTCCTGCATTGATTTGGTGCAGCAACATATATATATATATATGGTGTTTTTCTACAACTATACAGTCAGGTCCATAAATATTGGGACATCGACACAATTCTAACATTTTTTGCTCTATACACCACCGCAATGGAT
>JANHFQ010001091.1:82582-93666 GCA_032468035.1 Aparallactus werneri
GGAGCCAGATGCTCCCTCAAATATTCCGGACCTTGCTCATTCAGGGCTTTAAAAGTTAACACCAGCACCTTGAACCTTGAATGAAAATGGCAGCCGTGAGATCAAAGCTCCGCCTCCTTTTTTACAAGATGTTTGCATGTTACTTACTTTAAAAAGGAGCAGGGATTCAGCTGTGTGGTTGCAGTCATATCCTTGACTTTTTGGATCCCCCCTGTAGATGCCTCAATGTTAGAATATCTTGGGAGATGCAGCATCAACCAAAAGAAATAGAAGTGGGACCTAATGAAATTACAGGACATTTCTCTCTAAGGAACCATGACCTGTCGCAACTCAACAATATTTTGTTATTTCACATGTCTCTGGCCAAGATGCAGTTCAAGTTGCATGCCACTAATCTTGCATTTCAAGCAATTGTGCTGAGTAATAAAACTGCACCGTCCATTCACAAAGTTCCCAATGAGGTCCAGAAAAAAGTACAACATGGGATGCAAGGCAAGAGGCGCATCTGCTTTCAGCGTGGTATGCATACCCCTGCTTCGATTAAAGGATCTCGCTTGTCAAATGCAATTAGTGTTTACTAAGCAAGGAGCAAAATTTATAGGTGAGTTATTTTTACAGCCAATTTTGCCCATACTTACAATCTATCAAGAGCTCTGGTCTTCTGTAGGAAGATTGGTGTTTGCCCTTTAAGTTGGTCTAGGCAAGAAGCATAACAATGAATACTAATTCTGTATTTATTGTAAGGTTACTTTAACAGAACGTTTAAAAGTACACTCGTATTTTATTTTTATTCTACTAAAAAAATCCCCACCCCTCCTCTTTCAGACTCATTTATCAGATTGTTGACTAGACTGTAGCTCTTCCCCCAGTTTCCCAAAGTCATTCTCACATACCATTACACATACCAGAACAGAATTGGATTATGCTTTCCCCATGATCTGGCCCATGGTGTAGAGAATGATCCCAGCATCCCTCCTCAGCCATCTATCATATCAGTCTATCATAAAGGGACCAAACTGCACAGCTCCTTTGGACCAGAATTATAAGTTACCAAAAGCTCTTTTTTAGGTGAGGAATTGGAGGCCATTGATACAGATCTCCACTGGTTTACAGTTAGTCCTTGACTTACTAGCTCAACTAGGACCAGAACTTCAGTCACTAAGTGATGCAATGGTTAATGAAACACGCCCAGTTTTACAGTCCTTTTTTGCCACTGCAGTTAAGTAAATTTGGCTTCCTCAGTTGATTTTGGCTTGTTCGAAGCTTTCTGGAAAAGTCATCATGTGACCCTGGGATGCTGCAGCCATGGTAATTGCATGCCAGTTGCCTGAATGTTGATCACGTGACTGCAGGAACACTAACACCATTGCAAGTATAAAGACTGGTCATAAGTCACTTTATTCAACACTGCAGGAACTTCAAACGGTCATTCAGTGAATGGTCACAAGTCAAGGACTACCTATATTACAAGGAGATTATGATTTCACACAAGTTTCAGCAGCTGAGAAACTAGAGACGAAACCCTGCTTTACCAGTTCGGTAAAGAGGGAAGGCACTTTATTTCAAGTAAATCAGAGGGGCCATATGCAGGATCTATGCAGTCTAACTCATGAAAAAGCTTCTGACTGCAAGTTTAACCAGCAGCTTAACTTAATACAGCCAAAGTGTTTTCCAAAGTCCCAAAATGTATATCATGTTACAGGAAGGGCAAACTGAAGAGTGTCGATTCCCAGTACAGAAGGAAAACAAATGAAGACCTTCCCATTCAAACCAGAGGCCAGTTGCAGGGGCTGGTAAGGAATGACAAGAGAGGCTCAGAGATTGTTAAAAATGAATGAATGAATGAAAATAAAAAGAACTGTTGTTTTTAGTCACTTTCATCGGCTATTGGTACTTAGCAGTCAGATCTTCCAATGGAGGATTCCCAGGACAGCTGATCCTCGAAGGGAACTTGGCAATGAAATGAAATGAAAATTATTTATTTAGTAAAATTTATATGAATCAGAATCA
Organism: Aparallactus werneri; assembly: GCA_032468035.1. Lineage (NCBI taxonomy): Eukaryota > Metazoa > Chordata > Lepidosauria > Squamata > Lamprophiidae > Aparallactus > Aparallactus werneri. Next base: position 84,593 of record JANHFQ010001091.1, read on the forward strand.
GAATATTTTATTGGCCAAGTGTGATTGGACACACAAGGAATTTGTTTTGGTGCAGATGCTCCTAGTGTACACAAGGGAAGAATAATAGTAATATGACACCCATCTCCCTGTTAAGTTGGTTACTCTTCTGGCCCATTCCTGTCAATTTTTGCGATGTGGACCTAAGATATTATCAAAAATTACTTGCTTCTCTCAACAGAAAGAAAATTGTAGAGCCCTAAAGTAAATGAATAAAGGCAAATACACGTGTCCCAGGATAATGTTGCAGGATCCAATCCAGGTCAGTCACTGGGACCAAAGGTTTTGTCTTCCAAGCTTTCGGACTCAGAATGGAGCCCTTCTTTAAGGAACTTCTTTCTGGCAGAGTGGGTGTGAGAGTGTGCTAGAGGTAGTTTCCCTGAGGAGGGGGTCCAGTACGAGTCCAAAAGCTCAGAAACCTCTGGTCCCAGCGACTGACTCAGATTGGATCCTGCCCTAAATTAAATATTTTTAAATGTTCATCATGAACATCAGAGATGGACACTTTCCTACTGACAAGGCTTTCTGAGTAGATTCCTGCTTTGAATGAATATGGAATATGTAAAATAACAAACAGGAGGATATCCCCAGTTCAGTGTGTATTCCTACCACCCTCGTACATATGAGACATATGAGCTGAGATTCAGAGTGTTTTTGAGTCAGATTTCATCTGTGACTCCTCTGTTTAGAAATTATACACTGCCATCTACTATATTGACTATTTCAAATATCTACTCTGAGTGCTGGAGAGAAGCGTCTAGTGCATCAAATATTTATAGAACAGCAAATATTCATAGAGCCAAACACCAGAAGTCAGTTATCCAATATACTAAAGTATTCTGTCAGATATGTATCACATCAAGTGGCCAAAACTATCAAATGCTGCCAGACTTCTAACAATCAGCATGGACTCAATGAGATCTCACTGAAATTGTCAGTTTTCAAAATCGTATATGAAATACTAAAATTCAATGTCACCGAATGCCAAAAGTTACAGATAAAAGATATCAAGATGTCACAAAGGAAAGCTTCGGAGGACACACTAAGAGCGACCATACGAAGCCTCCTCTTATCCCTTCCCTAACTCTTCTCTTTCCAGAAGAGCATAGTATGCCCAGACTAGCACACAGTTCTAGCATAAGTTTTCTTACACTGAGTTTAGTGTCATAGGCAAAACATTCAAACAGCATCCAGAGACCAGGATTCAAATCTATCTTCAAAGTCATACTATCGATTTCTTAACCTAATCTTTCCTTGCAAGCTCTTAGAAGAGTAAAATGAAATCATATCACCCAGAATTCCTAGGGAATTTTGAGATGAATATAACAGTAGCAGATCAAGTGTAAAAAAACTTATTCTGATATGTCTCACATCATTTATCTTTTTAAATGCATTTACTACTGAAATACATATTGACTGTTTCCTTCTTCCGCAATACTGATTTTTCAGAACTGCTTAGCTTGCAAATGTTTAGCAATTGCTGCTTAAGATACCAGCTTACTTGGTATAGTATACATGTTGTAATAACTGGAAGAGATTTCTTTATGCAAAATACTGAAGATCAGATATTTGTCCCATGTTGTAATACTTTCTTTGTACCCTCCCATTAATGGGATAAGCACTGCCTTAGACTGTTCTTCCATGTAAAACAACCTGTCAATGCTTTGCAGCTCCAGAGAACTTATAAATCATGGACAAAACGTATTTCCTCCCCATACTGACTTCTATCTTTCCTCTTTCAATTCATGTTCATCAAAGACCTGTTAGTAAAGGTACATGTGTAGAGAGATTAAAGGCAGGTCTACAGACATCAAAAGCTAGGAGCTGCATGCAACTGGAGGAAATTGAATTATGCTGGCTTTTGTTATGCTACAAAAGCCTCTCATTATGATGCTGGCAGTGAGTGTGCTTTTCAAGTGATCGTAGATATCCATCAGAAGTGATAAATACTTCTCTTCTGAAAGTATAAGGGCTCTAATTCTACAGAGAAAGGCCCTTTTTCCCACCCTGACAAAAAGAACTAGAAGTTTCAAGGCAACTGTGATCCTTCTGAAGAGCAGAGATAGGTGTAAATCAGATTTCTTAATTTCTTGCACTGCCATGGACAAAAAAGAACAAGCATATCATCTCTTGCCTGCTGAATTTCCGGGCCACCAAAGTAAATGAATGAAAAGACGATGCGGCATCTATCAGTCCTGCAAAAATCCAGGGGATGCCAGGAGCCATTCAAACAATATCTCCCACTATAAAGTTTTCTATGTTGGTTTGACTCCTGAAACTGAGCAAGACTACAAGTAAAAATGGCTTCCTACTTGTTAGCTGACTGTCATTCTTGAACGAATCCATTTCCCAAAAGACTTTTCCCGAAGATTTTTAAGGGAATTTAATGGATCTAAGTGCTTACCCCTTAGGCAATAAGATGCTCAGTCCAGTAATTCAATTATCTTTCTTTTATTCCAGAAAATGAAGATAAGCATCCATCAACAGATGAGGTACAAAGAGGTCTAAGCACTGAATGAAAGAGGTGAGTACCTTTTATAACCTTTAGGCTTAGCCCACCTCTTCCTGCTTCTTGGAAGAGATTTATGGCTCCCCGGGTTTTTCCATCCAGGCTGAGCTCTAGCTAACTAGGGATGTAGCAGGGCAGGGGTCAGCACACTGCTCAGATAGATAGATCTGACAAGGATCACATGGCTTTCTTCCAGTTACCATGTGGTTTCAAGTGGACTTCCAGTGCAAATCAAGATCCTGTTTATAAGTAGAAAAGAGCCCTACATGGTGTAGAGCCAGGTTATTTGTCAGACAGACAATCTCCAGAAATAATTGGATTGTTTCTGCTGGACCCCTCAGAACTAATATGACATTGACCACCAAAGAATGTCAACCGCTGGATTGTGCTTTCTGTACTTTGAAGAGCTGCCAGAGTCCTTCAAAGATCTGAATGGTCCCAAACCTGTAAGTCTTGTTTTTAATTGTTCTCCACTGTAACTGAACACTTTCTGAGACCTCAGACATTTGCTATTTAGAATGTATATAATACTTAACAGAGTTGAAATTACGGCTAAAATGTAATGCACATACTTATTATAAGTCTTTAGATGTGTTTTAAAATTTCATGAAGGGTCCTTGGTCTGAGCTCAATGGATTTCTTGCAGATGTTTCATTGCCCAAACTAGATAACATCATCAATTGTAGCTAATGAAACATCTGCATGAAAATAACCAATCTCAGAGTGTGCACCAAAGACCCTTATTTCAACTCTGAGCTACCAATATTCTCCTTTAAAAGTATAGTCATTGATATATACATTAATGATTTGGATGAATATTTATAGATTAATTTACCTACAACCCAAGGACTTTGGTAGGTCAATAAACCAGCATCCAGTTGTACTGGGTAGCAAAAACTGTACATCAAAAAATGTATGCATGTGAAGCTTTATACCCACGCACCTTTTTAGGTATAACCTCCATTGGAAATGCAATTCATTACAAATGGGGACCTTTGACTGTCTTATTTCTAACCCAAGAAGAAATCTGTTAAGTACTTGTGAACATTCCTGTAAGAAGAATTGCAAGATTTCATTAATATTAACCAGAGTTTTGGACCAAGGAGTCACATAGAGATGCAGTTATATTAGCTTCTGCTTCTCTAATATTAACTGAACACATTTTTAATTTTTCTATATATTTAACTTTGATTACAGCACAGGACTTTTGTATTATTTAAAATAATATGAAGCATTTTTAACATTATGTTCACCAAAAAGAATATGATTTATTAAAATATATACAATATACAGGTAGCCCTTAATTTACAACAGTTCATTTAGTGACTGTTCAATGTTACAACAGCCCAGAAAAAAAGACTTATGACTGTTTTTCATACTTATGACTGTTGCAGCATCCCCATGGCCACGTGATAAAAAATTGGCCGCTTGGCAATTGACTCATATTGATGTCTATTGCAGTCTCCTGGGGTCACATAATCACCTTTTGCAACCTTCTGACAAGCAAAGTCAATAAGGAAGTCAGATGTACATAACAACCATTACTACCCTAACAACTGCAGTGATCTACTTAACAAATGTAGCAAGAAATGTTGTAAAATGGGGCAAAACTCATGTGACAAATGTCTCAGCAACAGAAGTTTTGGGCTCAATTATCGTCATAAGTTGAGGACTACCTGTTCTGTCTTTAAACAAAGGTGAGTTGATTCTACAGATTTTTGTGAGTGAGATGTCCTATTTAAAAAGCAGGTAAAATTATATGAGAATAAGTAAAAGCTATTAGTGTTCAAAAAAGCTAATTGCCACATTAAAGCAGCTAGTCAAAACATTTCACTTATTTTCTGTTTGCTGCTTAATTATGTCTTTCAATGGTGCTTATGTAAAAGTCAGCTCTAACTTAATATGAGTTTTTAAAACATGTATTAGGAAACTACATGAAGCTTTATGAGAAATAAATCCTATTAAGATATCATTAAATTAACTTTGCTGTAGGGTAAGTGTGCATAGGATTGCATTTCCAGTCATTACTGATGAAGGAACTTCTAAATAGGTATATTATTCTTAAGTTAATGTAAGAAAGCTAATAAAAATATCTATCAGGACTGTTTGTCAATTGCTTTAGGGATTTTTTAATTTTTTAATAAAATAAAATGGCACTTTGGTATTGTTGCTTAAGAATTTAAGAGTGGTTTTCATACATCCCCCAACCATGAAATTAGCATTCTCAAAGTCTTTACTGTATTCCAAAACTAAGATACTGAATATGTCAATTGATTGATTGATTGTTGTGAACATTTTAGGCTGCCTTTTATTCCAAAGAACCCATAAACAAGATAAGAGCAAAATACAAGTGCAAACATATAATAAAATAGAGATTCTAAACCAAAATATAATACATTACAAAGTCAACTAAACTGGTCATAGAAACCACATAATACATAGTACAGTTACTATCAAGTGTAAATTCACCACAATAAAACTTACATTGCTGCTGCATATTACACCCATTCTGGATTGTTGTGTAAATTTGAGATAGCATAGGTTCTCTCCTAGTTTCTTTTTAAATATCTGTTGTGATTAAAAAAAACCTCTCAATCCCTTTGAGAGAAAATATTTCAAAGGAATTCCAATCTCATGGGGATTTTTCAGACTATTTACCCACCAGAAATAAATTAGAAAATCCATAATCATTTTAGTAATTAGATAATCCTTTTGAATTCTGTTTTGTACTGTGCTCTCTAAGGAGCTTTGTCCAACATCGCAATCGAGCAGTTGCTGTAAGCAGTCTCTTTTTGTTGATTGAAGATAGATAGTAGTTCAATTGCTTTTCCTAAATAGTATGCCTGACTTTGTTGCATTTTCTGCAGTTTCTCAATCAATCAGAATCAGAATAGAGCTGGAAGGGACCTTGGAGGTCTTTTAGTCCACCCCCCTGCTCAATCAGGAGACCCTATACCATTTCAGATAGGTGGTTGTCCAGTCTTTTCTTAAAAATCTCCAGTGATGAAGCACCCACAACTTCTGAAGACAAGCTTCTCCTTTAAATCTACCTTGAATTGGGGGCATGAGAATCTCTGCCACAATGAGAACACTTCATTTTGACCTGTTATTATCCATTTGTATGTTATTAGAAATTTAGGATATTCACACTTGCTTTTACTCCTGATTCCAGCATAGTATTTCCAGCAGTGGTTTCCATGGAGATAGCAATTTCAAACACTCTCTTAAATGTTAAATTTCCCTTTGTTGAGTCTTATTTTTTAATGTTTTCTTTTAGAATTCCACAGAGTAACTGATCTGTCAATGCTGGATTTAGTCCTTTGTCAAAGTTGCAATGTTCAGACAGCTTTTTCAATTCTGCTGCAGATGCTACAGTGAACTTTCTTGCTTTCCTTTCCTTTTCTTCTTCTTTTTAAATGATATCTAAATCACTCTGCAGTCAGCAATGTTTCTAGCATCAAATGTTCTTACCTTATTATAATTAGTTCTGCAAAGCTGAACTGTAAGGGTTGTTTTGTAGTGACTTAACCTTCTTAAGCCATGTGATTTGCTCCTTGTAAGAGTAAAATAGCACTTAGCTATCACATAAATCTCAACAACAACAAAAACTCTGTTCAAGTCTCTCTGTATATGTCTAGTCATATCTCTCACTTCCAAATATATTTACTGTATCTTCCAAATACAGCAAACCATCCTCATATACTCCTTTTATCTTTCACTTTACTAATTGCTGACAGTAAGTAAATAACAATATTATTCATCTTATGTTATTTTACAGTGTTTCTTTACCTCTAGGGCAGGAGTATCAAACTTGTGGCCCACATGCCAGATGTGTCATGCGCATGTAAACCAGTAGTTTACATGCACAAACCACCCACATCTGGTTTAGCAAAACAGAAAAAAGTTGTGATACGTCACATGATGACACTGTGACGACACGAGTTTGACACCCCTGCTCTAGGCTTAAGTGAGGCTTGAGAAGATCATGGTTGATTTTTTTTTTAATTATCCCACTTCCCGTCTCTTCTTTCTTTTCCACTTGAGAAAATTTTGCTATGCTTGCTTTACTGAATTTTTTAACAGATCTAATTCCAATGAATCTACAAGAATTTCAACATATACATAATTCATTAAAGGTATTAAGGTAGCTAAATAACAAATTAAAAGTTTGGAGGCATGCTCAATCAATCACTAAATTTGTAATATTAAAAAGTCCCTGTAATATTGCAAAAATTCACAGGATCTTTAACCTTTCCCAGACATCTTTTTAAAGTACCTTTAAGAAAGACACAGTTTATACATGACACTTCAATGTTGTCAGGCATTTTAAAAACAATTACCGTATGCTATTTTCTCAATCTGGAAATTGAGAAAATTGAAATCACACAGAACGAACTTTAACTAAGCATGAAGACATTTCTACCAATTTTCCCAGCAATCATAAGGAACGGTTGTTTACTTCACAGTACAAATATCTTCCCCAGTCACCTTTTTTTTTGTTTGCATGAGAAACTCAACAGAACATTGTGAGGTTATTGTTGTTCATATCTCACAGATGGGGTGACAGCTGAAGGTAGAGAATTGTTTGAGGGTCCATAGCAAATCCAAAGTTAAATCAGGACACTGTAATCAGAATTTCTGGGTTTGAACTAGAATACATTTGATCTACTACAAACATAACATTTTCATTGTAATTTCTACTGCCAAGAAGGAGGAGCCATGAAGCAAGAGACATGTATGTAGTACTTTCTCTCTTTTGAAGTCTAATTTGGGGCAGCAGTAACATCACTGCTGTTCTTTCTCAGGTATCAAACTGTCTCAATTTAACCTTATTCATTTCCCATTTGGGGGACATCTAAAGTTTGTTAGAATGCTTTCTCTGTAAACAAAAAATGAAACTTATTCTCAGTCATTAATTATTACAATGTGACTTGTAGCTAGTGCAGCGTACACCTGGAAAAACTATTTTTTACATAATGGCATACAAAGAAATAGCCAAATCATCTAGGGAACAGGAAGAAATATGAGGGGGAAAGGTCCCAATTAAGCTTCTTTACTTTCTATCAAAATAGGGTTTCATCCCCATTTTGTCTACAATTGTTAGAAATGATGGGCTTCATTTCATATATATCTCTTGTCTTCCTTTTAAAAGCATGCACAACAACCATAATAAGGTCAACTAGTGCATTTGTAGTGAGCCATACTCAAACAGAAAATCCTCATTCTCTCAATGTCTACATAGTAAAATGCAGTTTGCTTTTCCACTCAAGATTTCATCTCTTAAATTATCGCCCATCCTAAAACCACCATGCTCTATCGGCCCTATGTATCTTTGTAAGTTTTACACCATATATCTGCAAGCCATTCCTCTTCGAAATCATAGACAATTAGCTGTTAATAGTGTGAACGCAAAGTAACAGTTTTAGCAGAATTGTTTAATATAACAATTCTCGCCTCTCACTATGTAAAAAAGTATCATTAGAATTCTTTATACAAATAAATCAACAAAATGAATATGAAATTTAGACCAGAGAGAAAATAACCCCCCCCACACACACACACAAAAGATAGGGTGTTCTTCTTTTCAGCTGCAGCATCTTCTGTGTAGGATTCCCTCCTAGGAAAATTTAGACCAGCCTCTCTTCTGCATAATTGCAGGCAGATGTTTATTCTCTGCAATTTTTTAAAAATCTGTTTTTGATATGAGTCCGAAAGTTCCAAGACTACTTTGGAGGGAATAGTTTAAATATCACTACTATTAATTTATTTTATCTTTTAATTTCATTTGAAAACTATCTATTTTATGCCATCAGGATAATCTATATTAGCAATAATTAACAAGCTAGCATACAGTAAATATTCTTACAAATAAATAAAACTTTGGGAAAATTTTCATCAATAACACAAAGCACCCATGGGCAAAAGGCTTTCTGGTACTCTTCTGGGTATTTTAATACAGGTATTTTCCCATAGATTCATACCACCCAATAATCACAGGTATTTGCACAGTAGAATCCGAGATGGAGTTTGTATCAATTTTTGCTATTTTCAGAAAGGACTTTAAATTTCACAGCATCTCAGCAGGACTGATATTTCCTCAATTTCTTAAATACTTTTTCTTTGTTGATAAAAACAAAACAAAACTAAAACATAAAAACCTTCACTGAAAATGTATATTTTAACAGGACAAAATGAGAATAAATGCTAATTGGGGGAGAGGAAAGTTAGAATGAGAACCCTAGAAGTTCCTAAAACAATTAAGAGCCTAACCCCAAAGATTATAAATTTGGCAAACGTGGGAGGGATTGCCACCACTAGAACATCACCAAAGTAAAAGTCCTTCTGCTAATAGTCAAGCATAACTTGCATAACACTGGGGAAAAAAACCTTTATTACCAATAATCCTAAGGAGACATTAGCAGAGAATTCAAGAGGGAGGAGTGATTCCTCCTACTTTTGCTGGATCCATAGAATAGCCACTGCACTTAAAAAATGATGATGATGATGATGATGATGATGATGATGATGATGATGATGATGAGGATGA
>JANHFQ010001091.1:293064-306213 GCA_032468035.1 Aparallactus werneri
CTCTCTCTCTCTCTCTCTCTCTCTCTCTCTCTCTCTGTGTGTGTGTGTGTGTGTGTGTGTGTGTGTGTGTGTGTGTATGTATGTGCGCCCTAGAAGGTAGAGAGACATGATCTCAAAGTAGCAATGTCTTAAACAAGGAGCAGGTAGACTGACAGACAAAGAGTAAACCCCTACCTTTCTTTATTCATGGTGATGATGTTATCCATTCAGTTGGGTCCAACCCTTGGCAATTCTATGGGCCAGGTCCTTCCACATCTTCCGATGTTGCACTGCTTCTTTGACTTTTTCTATGGTTTGACTGGTATCAGCTTTGATGGTGCCCAGCCGTCATGTTCTTTGGAGGCCTGGTTTCCTTTTACCACTAACTTTCCCAACATAATTGCTTTTTCCAGGGAATTTCCTCTCACGACATGGCCAAAATTAGCAAGACAGAGTTTTGTGATTTTTTTTCCTTCAAGTGACATGTCTGGAATTATACACTCCAATACTAGTTGTTGGTCACCTTTGCTGTCCAAGGATCTCAATGCATAACTTAACCCAGGGGTGGGTTTCAATTTTTTTACCAGCTGGTTCTGTGGGTGTGGCTTAGTGGGCATGGCTTAGTGGGCATGATTAGGTGGTCGGTTTTTTAAAAAAAGATTAATTTTTAAAAACTTTTTGGGCCCTCCCACTCCATAGCTACCTTTATTTGCTCTGTTTGCAGCACAGTTGATGGGTGGGACAGCTTGCCATAGCTGTTTTTTCACCTAGTTAAAAAATAAACTTCCTGCAGAAGCCCCAGCCTAGGTGGACAAGCAGCTCAGCTGTATTGCAAACACAGTGGATAAAGGTACATACCGACTGCAGGTGGGTGGGAGGGCCCAGCAGCCCAAATAAACAAACAAACAAACAAACAAACACATAAATAAACAAATAAACAAATAAACAAATAAACAAATAAACAAATTTTGAAAAATTTAAATGGCCAACCGGAACAGAAACAGCTGATTGTCGGGGCTAAATTGATGCCTATGCAGCCTGAATAAAGGTAACTAGAGACTTCAGGTGGGTGGGAGAGCCCAACAGCCTCCTCAAAAAAAATTTCTTTTTAATTTTTTTTATTAAATTAAAACAAAAAAATTTTTGGTCAAAACTCAGCCAGGGCAATTTCCCGGTTCTCCGAACTGCGCAAAATCCAACAAAGGGTTCTCCTGAACCAGGCCGAAGCAGCTGAAACCCACTCCTGGTGGCAAGGCAGCGGCTAAGTGACTTTTGCTTCCATTTTGCAACCTTTTTTGCCACAGTTGTTAAGTGAACCACTGCAATTATTAAGTGAATCTGCCTTCCCCATTGAGGTTGCTTCTCAGGAGGTCACAAAAGGTGATCACTGCAACTGTCAGTTGCCAAGCATCTGAATTTTGATCACATGATCATGGGGATACTCCAATGATTCTAAGTGTGAAAAACGGTACTAAGTCATTTTTTTAGCGCTGCTGTGACTTCACATGTTGACTAAACTAATGGTGTAAAGTCAGGGATTCTAAGGTACATATTTTGCCATCAACTTTCTAGTGTAATACAGGTTTTGCAGGCAAATCCTTTAATTTTTGTTTTTGCAAAATTGTACACATTTTTGAGTAGTGGGGGGAATACATCTGGAGGTACATAAGATGACTGGCCTTGGACGATCCTGAAGAAGGAAAGTAAGATCGTACTTAGTACTTTGATGGGAGAGCATCAGGAAGTCTTAGGGCTGTAGATTAAAAGTAGTAAATTTCTGAAAAAATTCTGAAGAATTTCTGAAAAAAGGCAATGGCAAACCATTTTTGCATTATTACTAAGAATAATAACCCAGCATCTCCATGTAGTCACCACTCAACTTGAGTGACACTAGTTTTTTTTTTACGGCAGCAACAGCTTCAATATATCCTTCAAATTTAGGTGAGCATTCTTCAATGTTGGGCAGCTCTTAACCTAAAATTGTCCAGGGAAGTTCGAGCATAATTCTGCATCATTTCCCGCCAATATGGTTGCATCATAAATAAGGATTATAGAAACTCTAATCCTATACCGCTTGGCTTGTGAAGACAGATCTAACCAATGCCTTTTATACTGACAACACTGTTATGGGGATGAGAAGAGATTTCGTGTGGTCCCTCAAAGAGTTGGATTAATGGATTTCTCTATTAACAGGTCCTTCACTTTATTGCCCCAGTGTATTGATTACACAATTGATTACATCAATCACATGATTACACGGCTTCAGATTCCACTCTTGGCATCTATTTTTCTTGTGGATGTGAAGAAAGTTAGTCTAGAACTGGAATAGAAATCCTATGCTCTCTCAGTGTTGTTGAAATACATTTCCCAGCAGCTGCAGCTGCCATAAGGAGTGTAATGGTATGTGTGGATGACCTTGCTGCCTAGAAAACAACCAGATAAGAGAGAGAGGAGCCCTCAATGGATTAATGGTCAGAGGAAGAAATTTAGGAAAGACCCACCTTAACGGATCAGACAGTTCAAAGTAGTAGCAGGAAGTATGTGCTTTCAGACTTGCAAGGTTCTGTTAATAATCTTAGCTCATCTAGTCTTCTTTTCTATCAGGATTATGTGGAAGGGCTGACAGGAGTCCTATTCTCCACCATAATCATCATCATCATCATCATCCTTAGACTTATATACTGCTTCACAGTGCTTTCCAGCACTCTCTAAGCAGTTTATAAAGTCAGCATATTACCCCCAACAATCTGGGTACTCATTTTACCCACCTCGGAAGGATGGAAGGCTGAGTCAACCTTGAGCCTGGTGAGATTTGATCTCCCAAACTGCTGAACAAGTCAGAAGAAGTAGTCTGCAGTACTGCATTTACCCACTGTGCCACTATGGCTCTTTAAGCAAAACGGTTTATTTTGTTCAGACAGCAATTCACCGAGCATTTCATTTAAAGGCTACACAGGGTCTACAACCTTAAATACTCAAAGAAAAAAAACAGAAAAAAAACCACCGGGAGACACAAAACATGGGTGGGCATGGCCAACTCGATGTCACTCGCTCCCACTCAGTCACATGATGATTTAATTGTGTTGCTGCTACCATGGGGGGATGGGGGAGAGATCGTGAGGATTTTTAATGCTGTAAACCAGCTGGAGTGACTTGTAGATAAGTTGGGTGGCCATATAATATTTATAAATAAATACATACATAAATAATAAACAAGCAATTTCCTAAAGTGATCAGAAAAGGAAATGTGCAAAGTTAAGTGTCCTTTCCAAGATGCAACTGCAGGTTTCAGCGAGACAGCTATTCTCTCATCTCTGAGAGCTCTCAACCTACAAGAGAACACTGTCTTTCTTGCGGTCTCCTCACAAAGAACAACTGTCTGGAGCACTTGTGGACAACCTCAAGTCCACTCCTTGTCCAGGAAAGAATTATCAAGGAGCAGGTCTATTCACCAGCTCTTTATTCTGCTGTGTTCGTCAGTTCCACTTTGCATGGAGCCATCATCTATCTGCCATTTCTTCCCTGGAAGTCAGCATACCATGTATTTGTGCCATGTGAATCTTCCATTATGAATCCAATTTTATGAAGTAGCCAATTCAAATTATTTTTTAAAAATATTTTTAAAAATGTATATTTGTAAAAACGTAAGTCTTTGCATTTAAAATAGAATGTGTATAGTTAAGTTTCGGTACATTCTGAACTATTCTTACAATTTACAACTCCAACTATAAAAGCGCTCTTAGGCGGATCTATTTAGATATCTCTTGAAAATCTGCATCTGTTTCTCATCAAACATAGAAAATTAACAAATTGAAACTCTTAATGAGCATGGTGTTTTTCAGCCTTAAATTGCTTGCATCATATTGATGGAAGTAAGAGGAGGCAAGCTGTCCAGTTAGGCTTCAAACACATTTTGCTTTTACCAAAACTGTCGAAACTATACCATATGCCCATAACAAGCCCAGCCAAAGACAATATTCTCAGAGCCAACTTCTCCATTGTCAACATAGATATCTCTGAGCATTAGAGAACTAAGATAATAAAAAGCCTAAGCATGAGCATTACGTGCAAAATGTGTAGAGAAGACCCACTGCTACATGTTGGAATAGCAGCAACATAGAATTAGGAACAAAGCAACTTTGCTGGCACTATGCTTTGAGAGGTGGAAAGGGGGATAGTATTTTTTCAGTGGCTTTCCTTTCTTCTCCAGCTTCTCTATTAATTCCATCCCCCCCCCCCATTTTTTTATTTCCCTTCCACCCCACTAAGGCAACTTGCAATTTTCATCAACTGCACGAAAACCCTTGCCTGACACGGTCTCTGGTTTTCCCATCCATGGTTCCCTCTTTCCTGCCATACTATCCATTCCTCTTTCCTATTTTTCTCAACTGCAATTCCCCAATCTTGGGCCATCTATGCCACCACACATTCATTCTACTGATGTTTCTGCCCCACCTTTGCTTTGATTAATCAACATCCCACACACAGACTTTTCTAGCACCTGCCTGGTCTTCCATGACATTGTCAACAATTTGCTTGCTTTCTGGTGCTGTATATAGCTGCAATTAGCAATTCCCAACTGTTTCTCCCTACTCCACCTTTCCTGGGTTGCAGGGCACATTTCACACTAAAAGCCTGCCTTGCAGAAACCTACCAGTTTCCCTCATTAATGCATCTCTGGAGCACAACACATAAATTTAAGTGTGAAAAGCTAAACAAAGCCAAGACCTTGGCTTCAAGCATTTGAGGTTACCGTCAAAGGTAATGGCTTCTTCTATCTTTTTTCTTTTTGTAGGAATGAGAAAGAAACGTAGGGACACACTGGCAGCATGGTGGCATAGGTGCCAAGAGTTGGAACAGAAGATACATTTGAAAAACAACATCTAACAAAAAAACAAGAACTGTGCTTTAATAAAAGTAAGCCAGCCAGTGACACATTCCCTGGAAGCAATAGATATTCAATCTAAATCATTTGGTTATTAAACAAGATTTATACAGAAAATAAAGTCATGTGCCTTCTGCTTTCTGGCTTCCTACATCTGGCCTTTCCAACATTATGATTCTGTGACTGGGCAAATTTCAGTTTATTTCTAAGATTTATTTCCTGTCGCAATGCAAAGATTATAGGTAATGTACCAAAAATGCTACCACAATATAATAACAACAATAACAAAATGGAAAAGAATTCAGAATAAAACCATAACACAAAACCAAGATCACATCTCACAACAATATCAAGCAACATCTTCACATTTGGCATGGATTTTATTTTAGTCCCTTTAACCTCCAGGTCTTAGCAGATCTCCTGATGGCATGAAAGCAATGTCCTTCTTGCCTGGGTTGTTCTAAAAGCGAACTAACACTCAGAATGCCTGCCTCTGTGCACCCTTCGTTGGACCTCCTAATAAGAAGAGACTTTCAGGAGGCAATCTTTATTTTTATCCAAGTTACACAGGCAGAATTTGCAATTGTCTCCATGTTAAGTAAACCCCAAGCAAAACAGAGCTTTGTAAGCAATAACCAGATGTTTCAGTTGCATTCAGAAATAAAACAACTAATCCATATATTCCAGTGATGGCGAACCTTTCCGGCACACGTGCCGGAAACCTAAAGAGCACATGATCTTCCAGTTTCTGGCATGCACATGCGTGCCAGCCACCCAGTCTTATGCGCATGCACACAAGACCAGATGTCCAGTTCATATGCACGGCTCTGCCAGCGAAGAGAGAAAGTTGGGTGGGGGAATGCCACCTCCCTTCACTGGAAAGCCGTAGCCCCTTCCTAGCCTTGGAGGGAAGGGTGTCAGCGTTCCCGGGGCTTGGGTTGGGGCACCAACAGCCCACCACTGAGAACACCCACAAGGAGCATGCCTGGCTGGCGTGTGCATGCTGGCACCTGGGTGCTCAACTTCCCAGCCATTCTTCGGCAGCTGCCTGGGCAAGAGGCAGGAGCGAAAACCACTGCTGCCCCTTTCCTTCGCCACATGTGTATTGGCCAGCTAGTCTACGCGCACACATGCGCGCCAGAAACCGAAAGAGACTAGCTGGCTGGCACACCGGAACCCAGAAGAGAAATGGGTGATGACTCTGCGTGCCAGCCAACATGGCTCCGCGTGCCACTATGGGCACCCGTGCCATAGGTTTGCCATCCCTGATATATTCCAATGGTTCTATATGACAATATTGTGATTAGCCAGTAAACAGAAGTTTCTGTGTGGTCTTCAAAGCAGTCCCACATAGAGCAAATAGCAGCACAAGTTCATACATACAGTAGAACCAATAGAAAAGAACGCCAACTAGTAGTCAGACATCATGGTCAATACAAGTAGTCCTTGGCTTACAACACAATTGAGTGCAAACTTTTCACTGCTAAACGAGACAGTCAAGTGACTTTTGCCCCATTTTATGTCCTTTCTTTCTACAGTTGTTAAGTGAATCACAGCAATTGTTCATTACACAGCTATTATGGGAATCTGGCTTCCCCACTGACTTTGCTTGTCAGAAGGCTGCATGACCCTGAGATACTGCAATACTCATAAATACTTGCCAGTGGCCACATGAGCATTGGGATGCTGCAACAGTTGTATAAGTGTGAAAAACAGTCATAAGTCACTTTTTTTCAGTACTGCTATAACTTCAAATGGTCACTAACTGAATGGTTGTTAAGTTGAAGACTACTTGTAATTCTAACACCAACTGACATTTTGAACATCTTCAGTGTGTCCCATTCAAGACAAGACCAAAACTGGCACACCAATGAGAACTGAGCAATGTCTATCTTGACCATTACTTCCATCAGTTTTTTCAGCAAGAGATCTGAGTCCAGAAGGACCCCCTAATTGCAAAACCACTTGGGATTCATTCAACCTTGTAAGCCTCTTCAAATTTGTCACTGCCAGGTGGATTATTCAAATTTATTTATTTTATTAAATTTATTGGCTGCTCATCTTATCACAGGATAACTTTGGGCGGCTTACAATAGTTGATACTGATGGATGAGGAATGGTGAGCCCTCATTATGGAATGCTACAAGGCTTGGATGAGATCCAGTAACCCTGTTGTTATTTATTATAAAGAAGTCATCCATCAGTTTGGGGTGATGGGATCTATACTTCTCCGTTCCAGGCTGAACTGAAATCTTCATAACAATTTTAGACTATTTGGGATAATTGGATAAGACAAAAGACAAATCTAAAATTGAATCTGAGCAATGTGAAGGTATTGTTCACACTGGAATCATCTGGGTTTGAATAAGGCTACAT
Source organism: Aparallactus werneri (assembly GCA_032468035.1). NCBI lineage: Eukaryota > Metazoa > Chordata > Lepidosauria > Squamata > Lamprophiidae > Aparallactus > Aparallactus werneri. The sequence goes on from JANHFQ010001091.1 coordinate 300,305, forward strand.
TATTTCTGCATGGGGTTCTTCTAGATAACAGCTCCTGCTTGATGAACATCTGGAATTATAACTGTCGTAGCCCTTTCTAGGAAAGGAGCACTTCAACAATGACACAGCCAAGTTGCAAGTACTCTATTGGTTGCTGATGTGTTTTTGGGTACAAATCAGTTCAAATGTTAACATACATGGCTTGCTCTTTCTCTCCCTTTTCTCGTTTCTCAAAAAAAAATAAACTTTTTCTCAGTTCAGTATCGAAAGGAACACCTTTTAGTCCTTCTATCAGAAAATGAGCAGATGAAAGCTCAGAGTCAGGTGATTGTCCATCATCGTGGAATAGCTTGTCAAAGATCCAGATGGCTCCTTCATTTTTAGGAAGACAGGGAATATACTGTAGTTTTATTTCTCAGGCTTAAACAACTAGACATAAACAATTGTTTATTGGGCTGCCTACCTTGGAATTTTAGACTAGGTTGTCATTTCAGAGATATTTCTTTACCTGAACAGAGAAACCAAATGATCATTGGTAGGTTAAAAAAAAACAATGGGAGAGGGAGTGATTCCTGCTATCATCCCTACTGAATTTCCTTATGGGAAGTTGGCAGGGAGCATCAGAAACCTTTCCTTCCCTCCAACTGTCTTTCTTTATCCCTCCCTCCCTTCTACCATTCCTTCCATCCTTTTCCTCTCATTCCTTCCATCCTTTTCTTTCCCCTTCCTTCCTACTTACCTTCCTACAAAACTCAAGACTTAACCTATAAACATTTTATGGTATCTTGAAGTGAAGCTCATAATTCACCATCTAACCCAATTTCAATTTCTGCAGGCCTGCAACTTTAAAGCAAAATCCTTGATCTGCTCAAAAATGCTACCAAGTTCGAAGAAGCTATCTGCCAGAAGAGTAGTGTACACAGGATAACAGACAAAATCAACTGATTTACAAAAGCCACAAAAACATGAAGTAGCAATTTTTAAAAAATCTTCATCTGGAAAATCTGTTAGTTGGAGGTATTCAAAATCTAGAACTTCCAATATTGCTTAAGCTACCCAGATATAAGAGTATTTTTCTATTCACTGTGCCAGTTCTGGGACTTGATGTACAGTGATTACCCCTGATGAGCTTAGTTAATGGACAGCTGATACCATTATTTTTTAGCACTGCTCTTGCTTTTAATTGGCATCTGTCTTCCCCTCATTCAAAATCGACAGCAGACTAAACAACATTCATGGAGGAAATGTTCCAAAAGGACAGGAGATGGGCAGTGATTACATTTGGTAAGTTTCGTTAAATGGAAGACTGCCAAAAAAGACTAGGCACCAAATTGCCTATGTATGATTGTAGCAGATTGGAGTGTTATGGCGACAACATAAGCACAATTCAAGTCCTTACTTATAGATATAATTATTGAGAAGCTGGACTGAAATGAGATGCATCCATAACGGTGAGGCCCTCAGGCAACTACACGTCCCTAATGAGAAATAAAAAATACAATGATCTATAATTAATCTAATAGCCCTTACTTAGAATCACATTAGACCCAGAGATAATAGTGTTTAACAAGATTCAGAAGTTAATTTCTGAAATACAACACACTATTTATTTAGCCATTTATCTCACACATACGTGATCTGGGCAGCACACATCCTTAAAAACCATACACAATAAATAGCCCCAAATAAACAACTAAAACTAAAACCATTAAAAACCAATGAAAATAGTTAAAATTTTAGTTTGCAAGGAAACATCATCATACAATAACTAACACTATAACCCAGCTAACAGCTCCAAACCACCCCTGGATCCCCAGGCCCAATGACAAAACCATGTCTTAAGAGCCTTCCAAAGCGCCAGTAGGTCAAGGTCAGTTTAATCTCAGGGTGGTTGCTGGTGCAGAAAACGTTCTTCTCCTGGGTCCTATCAGATGACATTCCCTGGCTCTGAGGGGACCCATAAAATGCCTCTCCTGATGGCTCTGACGAGACAAGTAGATGTAACCGGGGAAAGAAAGTCCCTCAACTTGGCTAATTCATGCATCTTGAATTAAATGGATGTGTGATAGGTAATTGACTGGTAGTTTTAATATTTTTATACTTTTATATTAGTATATTGTTTTAATTTTTGTATTGTTTTTTACTGAATTATATTGTTGTCTGATGAAATGTTGTGAGCTGCCCTGAGTCCCTAGGGAGTTGCGTGGCATATAAATCCAATAAATAAATAAATAAATAAAATCTAGAAGCAAACTGGCAACCGATGAAAGCTTATGGAGCAGTGGTGTAATATGCACTGATCAAGGAGCGCAAAACATAACTGTCCGCACTATTGCATTTTGTATCAGCTGCAGCTTCCAGGTACTCTTCAGGGCAGCCCCACGTACAGCATGTTACAGTAATCCATTCTGGAAGTGACCAGGACTTGAGTGACTAAGATTAGAGCCTCCCAATCCAAGAATGCTTAAATATATTTGACTATTTCTCTGACTATGAAAACCTGCTCTAATGAAATATATAGGGACGACGTGTGATTGTTCAGTGATAACAGAACACATTCTGAATTAACATAACACATTACACCATAGTTTGTACTGGTTTTTTTTTAAATAAACAAGAAACCAGCCACTCAGATACCACAGGAAACAAAAACTGAAAATAATACAGGAAATCAAAACAACCCTAGTGGGAAAGTTGTGTTATTGTTTTTTTAGCAAAGGAACTGTTCTTCAAAGTTTTGAACTGACTAAAACATTTTTTGTTTTAGGCAGTTTCCAAATGAAGATTTTTCTAAGCTAATTTTTGCATTATTGGATCAGTAACTATTAGCAGCTGCCTTTTTTTGTTGTTATTACTTTCATATGCTGCTTGGGAATTTTTCACTAGGGGAATATGGATGGATTAGACACACTGAGCCTGATCCAGCCTTGAGTTGTCTAATTATTTGCAGATAATAATCACCTGAATCCAAAATGAGCAATGCAATGTTGATTGATTTCACACGGTTAGGAAACTATATTGCAAAAGTCCAAAGCAAAGTAGATTATCAACTGCTTCAAGGCTTTAAATTAACTACTGTCAAAAACTCCTTATCAGGCTAGAACTTGCAAAGCCCCTTGTCTGGCTGGAACTTGCAAGGAAAATTCAAAACTATCAACAAATTGAGAAACTGAAATACCCGCAGCACTCATGTACACTGCTCTACTATTTGTCAATTAAAATAGATATAAAATTAAGGGAAAGAGGCCAGAGTGATTCATTGATGAACAGCAAACTGCAGAAATGCCATTTACATTGCCTAACCAAACTCTCCAAAAAGATTCTTTAAAAAACTGACAGCGACAAAATCAAAGAGCAGCTACCTAGAGAAAAATCAAATTTCACTAACGTCTGCATTCCCCCCATCTGCATTCCCCCCCACCCTGTTTATTCTTCCTCCTTCCTTATCCACTTTGTTAGTAACAGAAACGCAGAGCATTAGCTCCTCCAACTGACTATTCAGGACATTGTCTTCCCCCTTCAATATAACTAAGGTACTCTGAACAGCATTAGAAACATCCGAATGAGTACTGATCCCCATCTGTGTATGTAACGAAAAATTTGTATACAAATCTGAAAAACTAAGATGCCAGTACAGTGTAAAGAAGAGCCAACCTGAAGGGAAAAAAACCAAATACACTTCAGGAAAGATAAGTAGCAATATCACACAATTCATTTTCATTTTTGCTTATACTGCACCTTATCCTTTAATTTGCTTTAAAGGGGGTTTTTTTTTTAATTGTTCCATTTAAATTATTTTTTTTAAAAAGAACTTCTTCCATCTAGTTAAATACAGAATATTCCTTCCTTCCTTCTACTTTCTCTTTCTTTCTTTTTCTTTCTTCCTTCCTTCCTTTCTTTCTTTCTTTTTTTTCTTCCTTCCTTCCTTCCTTCCTTCCTTCCTTTTTTTTCTTTCCTTTCCTTCCTTTCTCTCTCACTCACTCACAGATTCTGTATGAGTGTGTAAATTATAATTGTTCAATACAAATATTATTATTATTATTACATTTGTATTGAACCAATACAAATGTATATAAAACAAAAAAAAGAAAATGAAAACATAGTTATGCCTCTACTCGTCTTTCTATAAATAATCTTATTCTTTTCCTCATTCTCCTTGTCCATTTTTATCCCTAAATCCTGAAATCATCAATTCAATTTTTCTTCTTTCAACAAAAAATCCACATAAGATTTCCAGTCTTTTTTTTAATAGTCATATTTTTCTCTGACCAGACTGATCAGCTTCTCCATCTCTGAAACTTCAGTTAATTTTATAATTCGATCTCCCACTGCAGGAATTTCATTGCTTTTCCAACTTTTTGCACACAATAATCTTACCACAGTTATACAACATTAATTTCTCATATTTATTTTCTAATTCCTTTTCCATAATACCCAATAGGAATAGTGCTGATTATAACTCAGTTATTCTCAAAAACAACAGAACAGAAATCACTGAATCTATATGCCATATTGTGGCCATAATATGCTCATGGTATTATATATAGTACACAATTCCATCACTACTCAACACTCAGGGAAGATGACAATACATTTATGTCTAGGTCAATCAGAATCTCAGTTTCCCTATGTCAGTAAATATGATTACAGAGTCCCCAATTTACAACTGTTTGTTATATGAAAAAACTGACCATTTTTATACATACAACTGTTGCAGCATCCCCATTGTCAAGTGATCAAAATTCAGATGCTTGGCAACTGGTTCATACTTATGATATTTTTTTCAGAAGTAGTTTTCCATTGTGTTCCTTTATAGAGCTGAAAGAGAGCAACTAGGAAACAGAAAAGGAATGTACAATCTAACAAAATTGTAGCATGTATGATGCAGCAAATTCATAATTGATAAAAAACCTAGCAGATCAAAATGAAGAGCCCAACATCAGCAATTATTTTTGCACCCTCATATATACTTTTTGTAAGAGTTTTAAAACTAAAACCAATTATGGAGTTATTCAAATATATAGTACTTACAATATCATATCCCAAGTTAGCATTCTGAAGAAACTTTTCAACTAATGAATGAGATAGCTGATTAAATCTATAACGGAAGAGGTCCATTTCTTGTTGGATAAACCATCTCTTAAGCTCCTCCCTATAATAAAACAATGAATGCATAATGAAATGCAGTTGATTTAGACACATACCTGTACAATAAGTCAGAATTTTAATTTCAATGAGATAGGAAAAAAGCTTATTCACTAATTTAACTTTCTATTTTTACAGCTAATTGGAACAAAATACAGTTTATAAGTCCTATAAAACAATAGCGAGCTGCATACTGATATTTTATGAATAAGCATATAACTTTAAAATGATTATTTTGTTCAACTGTGCAAAAAATTGTACAAAGCAGAATTTACTTAGAAAAGCAGAATTCAAACGTTTATTTATACTTTTTGGCCCTGATGCCCTTGTACTCTCTAAAAGACCATTAGGTATTAAATCTTCTACTATGAAAATGGCTATCTACTATTATCATTTTTTAAAAAATAAAAATAAATTTGGACAACACCCAAGAAATTTGAATTACAGAATCGAAATATCCTATGTTACCCAAACAATATCTTCAGGCTTTATGGAATATTCTATATGTGTCTTATGATCAAAAATAGAGAAGGAAATATTAGTATTTTGTTAAATTATATGCCTCAAACCTCGATCTTTCAAACTATGAAAACCTTTGAATATATTATACTTGGACAATTGACCCATGTCATCATGTACTCATAGAAGTTCGGCTGTACACTATCCCAGTCTGTAAAGACTACCCTTTGTATGAACTCTGTACTTTCACACAAGCAAGACTGGACCAGATGCTTCTATATAATCTAGGTTAGGGGTCTCTCACCTTGTCAACTTGAAGACTTAGA
>JANHFQ010001091.1:364885-375339 GCA_032468035.1 Aparallactus werneri
ACTTACCCTGTAAGCCGCCCCGAGTCCCAGGAGAGGGGCGGGGTATAAATGTAATTAAATAAATAAATAAATAAATATGTTCTCTGGATCCCTGACCATTTTGGTTTATCCAAACAGCCGATTGCCTGGGTTGGTTTAATTTTTTTTAAATTTTTATTCACATTTTTATGCTACCCAACTCCCAAAGGAGTCTAGGTGGCTTACAGAATCAGCATATATATATTGAGCCTAGTGGGATTTGAACTTGCCTTAATTGCAGGCAGTTGGCAGTTAAGTGCTATACAAATTGCAGCACTTTTACTCACTGCGCCACTCTGGCTCTCTTTACCTACCTCGGTTTAGGTAGTAATAAAGCATTTTTAATGATGGAGTGGTGCTTTTGGCCACATATGGGCAGCTCACAACAATTAAAAACAACAGCAAAATGTAGCAGTACATGAACTCAACAGGTGGAAGCACTTAGCATGATTGAGCTTCAGAATTTCAAAACTGAGCTCAAGTGTGGCGTTTGTTGTCTTTTGGCAGACGATCCTAATGTCTCCCAGGTTTCACTGTACGGAGGAGATCCTGACCATTGTCTCACTGCTCTCTGTGGACAGTGTCCTCTACAACCCTCCTTCCCGTCGGGATGACGTCCAGGCCGTCCGAAAGAAATTCATCTCCAGCGAAGGGGATCACATCACTTTGCTCAACATTTACCGGGCCTTCAAAAATATCAGTGGCAATCGGGTAAGACTTGAAATGGTTCCTTTTGGGCAAGTGCTAGATTGTAAAAGATTCTCCCCTCATTGTGTGAACCAGATGGTATGCCTTTTTAGTGGTAGCCCCAATATTTGGAATATTCTCTCCTCACCTGGTTGAGATGGCCTCAACTTACTTGCATGTTTCAAGCCTGCATTCAGCCATTTCTTGTTGCCTTATAAGGTATTTTATTAATTTAGTTTGGCATAGTTTAGCTTAGTTTAGCTTAGCTTAGCTTAGCTGGTTTGGTTTGGTTTAGTTTTCTTTACTTTATTATAGTTTTATATTTTATGTTTTATTCTCTGACAGCATCTGTCAGAATTGGAGGATATAAATATTGGAAACTAGCCTCACAGTTAATCAGTGGCAAGTTCATGCTGCTCTCTGGCACCCCTTGTGGAGGCCATGAATTTTCCTTGCTTTTTTCTGCTGTGTTCAGGGGGAGGGGGGTGGGCTCTTCCGTGGCTTCGTTTGGGATGACAGAAATTCCTAAACAATTTCTGACCTGGGGTTTGTCTTGGGACAACTGGGGACAGCTGGGGTTTGTCTCGGGAGTCCAATCTACCTGAGTGTGACGTTTGGTGCAGATTGGTTCAGTCCTGGAGGAGCCTATACCGGACATACAAACAAAAAAATTAACTAACTAACTAGCTTAAAATATTAGAAATTTGCAACAAATTTCTCTGGAAAGGTATCAGTTGCTATACAGGTATCTCTACACTGCCTACTTTTTTGCAGGAACTGCACAATGCTAGCTTTGTGTCAGCAACATTTCTAAATATTTTGGGTAGTTTTGTTATTGCCAAGTCAAGGACCTAGAATAAAAGAGATGCATGCATACATTTTTATTACCCTTGTGCTTTATGCATTTCCCATTATGAATCTCTGAGTTCAGCTTTACCCTCATTTTTAATACATTATTTCCCATGATGTACTATGACAACATGCACCCTTAGGATAATGTCTAGCTGTCTTTTGCTATTTTCCTTAATGAATAATGTAAAGAGATGAAAAAAATAGTACAAAATGTTGAACAACATTTCCACAAACTAGGGTTTCTCATCCCTCCCACAAATATAAGGAAATGCTCAAATTAAGAATTTTAAAAAGATTTTTAACAACATTTTTTTCTAAAATATTAGAAATTTTCTCATAGCACCACAGAAGATTGAAAAGAATATACAAAAATTATCCGTATGTATCATTGATTATGTGCCATCAAGTTGGGGACAACTCTTAATGACCACATAAATAGATTCCCCATCATATAAATATCAGTACCACAGTTACTATATTTTACAGAGCTTCTGCCAATTTATCTTTATAGGAAAGTTACTGAAATAAATTCATTTTATAGAATGTAACACACTTGTAGAAGTAAAATAAAAACAAAAATACTGAAATATTTTTGCAAAAATAACAACTCCTCAGGAGGATCTGCCCCCAACCTATCCCTTAGGTCTTCCAACATCAGGCACTCGTCACTACTATAACTGAGTCTATGCACCTTGTGGTTGGTTGTCCTTTTTTTTTCTTTCCTTCTACCCTTCCCAGGATGATGGACTTCTCGAGAGATTTAGGGCTTTGCATAATATATCCAGAATACATAATTGGACCTTCCCATTTGCACCTTGAATGAGAATTCTAGATTGGTATGTCTTATGAACCATTTATTGCCTTGTGTCTATATGTTGTTCTGAGCAGTTTTCTCCACTCTTAGCATTCATAACCATCAATGCTTTTTCTGTCCTGCTTCTTCAAAGTTAATTCTCACAGAGTTCAAGGGAAAGGCATTGCTTGTATGATTCTGACCTTGTCTAGATACAGTATGTTACACCATCTAAACATCTAAAACCTAAGGACTAGTCTTTGCCGTATTTTGGTTTGCTAGTTATTTTGCTATTGCTATGTAATAAAAGGAGAAAACTGTCCCGTTTCAGTCTTCATGGTCACTTCAAAGGCTGCTCACTTCATGTGTTGTCATTAGCATACTCTTCTTTATAATTTTAGTCCCATTGTTCACTATGCACCTTGCCTTTCTCCTCTACAGCTTGCAAATCATTTCCATGTATGTATGTATGCGTGTGTGCAGGCATGCACGCGTGCACACACACACACACACACACACAGACACTTGTATAAAATTCTGAAAGTTTCATGATCAACAAATAACTTAAATAAGTATGATGTTAAAAAGAAATCACGTAAGTGGGAAGAAGATAAAAAGAAAACCGTAACTTGTACTGAAGTCTTAAGATGAAATAGAGGAGTTGTATAATTAGTATTTGTATTGCACATTAGGTGTTAGACCAATGTCAGATAATAGCTAGGAATATGGTAATGTGCACACAATAACTGTTTATACATGAAGTTTTCACTGCAGTAATTAACATATTATTAAGAAGAATTCACATGATAATTTCCTCCATTGAAATCCCCTTGTCTTTTTCTTTTCAAATAAAAATCCATAATGAGAGAAATACTGATTTATTACACAATTATCTTTTGTGTGGTAGCACTGGAAGATTGCAGTAGATTACCATTTTTGACATCTAGTCTAATATTCAGGACAGCATTTCTTTTTATCAGTGTATTAATGATTCTGACCAAATAAAGTTCAATCCTTTTTTTCTATTGGCCCCTTTCCTCAGATAATGATATTTTTTTCAATACCAATTTACCTAAAAACCAAATAAAGGTTGACTATTCCCCTTGAGCCAAGAATCAACAGGTAGAACTTATACATACTTTTGCTGTGTTATATAGCCATTGGACTGGAAAATATCACAATCCTTGGCAACATTGGAAGAAAATTAGAGAAAGACAACAATAAAGTGGATGTGGTAGGACTGAAAATCTTATGGCTCTCCAGGAAGAGCTATAAAGAGACAGTTTGGGTAGTGGTTAGGGCATGAAGCTAGAAACTGGAAGACTGTGAGTTCTAGTCCCATGTTGGACATTAAGCCAGCTGGATGACCTTGGCCCAATCACTCTCTCTTAGCCCTAGGAAGAAGACAGGGTCAAACCACTTCAGAAATCATGCCAAGAAACCTGCAGAGAGTTGTGAGAGAGTTGCTAGGTATCAACACTGACTGGAATGAACAAAGAAAAAAGAAAGAGCAAGCTATGATTTATTACAAAAGACAGGCTAAGATAGTGAGCATTTGCCCATGCACCCATTAACACTTGAATCCTATGGAAGGCATTTAACTAACTGAAAAATCTGAAGAACCTAAATGTCTGTCTACAATTTTATGCAGATATTGATTTGGCTTAATGTGTTGGCATTTTCCTTATGACTATTACATCTTATTTCATCTAATACAAATGCAGATATGCTGCTGTCACTTCCATGGTGGGAAATGGTGCAAGTTGGTGGGAGAGAAAACTTTTTTAAAACCAATTTAGAACCTAATTTTCAAAAGGGCTGGCAATGGGTTTTTTATCATGGAGAGTAAAGGAGCTTGAAGTGAAAACACTGTGGTCTGTGGAGAAAGTGTTAAGTGTAGGTCTCACATATTTACTTGTTATGCTGAGTCTGGCCAGAAGTGTGTCAAGCTATCTCATTAATTTAAAACTCTTGCTTCCTCCACAATCCTGAAGCAGACAACATGGGGTGAAATTGTGTTCCTGTTCCTTCTCACCTTTAGACAGTGGTGGGATTCAAATTTTCCCCCTACTGGTTCTTTGGCGTGGCTTGGCGGGCACAGCTATGCGCTTGGCCAATCAGAGGTGGTATTTGCCAGGGTCAGCCAATCAGAGGTAGCATTTTCCGGTTCTTAAAATTATCGCTACAGGTTCTATGGAACCTGTTGGAACTGAATACCATCTCTGCCTTTAGAGTAAAGTAAAGGTAAAGGTTTCCCTCGCACATATGTGCTAGTTGTTCCCAACTCTAGGGGGCGGTGCTCATCTCCGTTTCAAAGCCGAAGAGCCAGCACTGTGGTCATGTGGCTGGTATGATGAAATGCTGAAGGTGCACAGAATGCTGTTACCTTCCCACCAAAGGTGGTCGCTATTTTTCTTGCATTTTTCCATGCTTTCAAACTGCTAGGTTGGCAGAAGCTGGGACAAGTAACAGGAGCTCACTCCATTACGTTGTGCTCGGGATTCGAACCACTGAACCACTGACCTTTCTGATCGACAAGCTCAGCGTCTCAGCCACTGAGCCACTGTGTCCCTGTGCTTTTAGAGTAGAAAGGTGGAAATTATTGGGCTCCTAGATTCCATAGCTGCATGGAGACAAACTAGGTATATACCCCTCTCATTCTTAGTCTGAGCAAGGAGAGTGAATTAACCATAGCAGCTGCTCAATATGCCAAATTTGCAAGCAACTCATTTTTCTACCCCATGACAAAAGGAAGAGGTAATTACTGCTCAATCAGGAGTGGCTTGTTTGAGACTTCTATTCAGTTATTAGATTTATGTCCCATCGTTTTTGTACTGGTACTGATGGCTGCTAGCCAGCCAGATAGCAAGCTGGATGGATGTCTGCCATAGACCAATGACATGCAAGCTCAGGGAAAACTTTTAGAAGAGAACTTTTTACCAATATCTTAAGATGGCAACTCTAAATGGGTTGTAGTTGTGGGTGTGTTACATCGCACCCACATAACACCATTCTTGCACAAGCTGCACTGGCTGCCGGTGGGTTTCCAGATTCAATTCAAAGTGCTGGTCGTTACCTTTAAAGCCCTACATGGCATCGGACCGGCTTACCTTGGAGAGCGCCTCCTGCAACCATTTGCCTCCCACCCCGAGCAGGGTTGGCCTGCTCGGGGTGCCGCCGATTAGACAGTTTCGACTGGCGGCGCCTAGGCGAGGGCCTTCTCTGTTACGGCCCCTGCCCTCTGGAACGAACGGATCATTCCAGACCTCCTCACCTTCCGTAAGGCCATTAAAAGCTGGCTTTTCCTACGGTCTGGGGAGGAATTATAGCTATCCACTCAGGCTTTTAGTCGAGTTTTAACTTCAGGGGTTTTTATTGAATTTTAATTGTTGCTTATTTATTGTGCTTTTTAAACTTTGCAAGCCGCCCTGAGTCCAATGGGTTGGGCGGCATAAAATTTTAATAAATAAATAAATAAATGGGCTTGGCAAAGGTTAAAACCAGAAATCCAATAAACAAGGGACAACTCCAAGGAAACAGATGAGAGACATGGCGATGTGGAATTCAGAGCTCTAATCAGCTTCATTACATAGACCAGATCAGGAAATCATCTCCATAAGAAAGCTAAAACAATTTTTATGAAGAGTTGTTTTAATAACAATCTTGCAACTCTGAATGTCATGTACCTTCTCCTTCATTTGATATTCTAGTGAAGTTCTGGGAGTGTCTGCTTGATTTGCTTCTGAATGTTGTCTGGTTCTGAAGTTTAAAAAAAAAGCGTCATCATTTTTGCCTAGGCAAGGGATCTTTCCAAGGTCATCTTCCTAACTCTCTACACATGCAAGGTACATATAACGAAGCCAAGGCTGGAAAAGTTGTCAGCGTTTTCTATCAGGGAGGGAAGCCAACAAATAAGGGGAGCCAATCAGTGGTGGGGTTCAAATTTTTTTTACTACCGGTTATGTGGGCGTGGCCTGGTGGGCGTGGCTATGCATTTGGCAAACCAGAGGTGATGTTTGCTGGGGCCAGTCAATTTAAGCGTGGTATTTGCCAGTTCTCAAAATTATCACTACCGGTTCTCCAGAACCTGTCAGAACTGGCTGAATACCACCTCTGGAGCCAACCTTCAACGCAAATGCACAGCTGAAGCATTTGGTCAGAATTTCCTCTTCTGCTGGCCTACTTTTTTGGCAAGTTTGTCTGACTTTCAGAGCTCAGCCCTCTGCTGTTGTATCTTAAAGCATGCTCTGCTTGGGCTCAGTGGCTGAACTCTCCCAGTCACAGTGGCTGATGGGACAGAGATACTTCATGGAGAAATTAGATTTGGATATTATATTTTTGGTTTCATTAGTGTTCTACCAGAATTGCTGGCAAGATTATTTATTTATTTATTTCAACAAACTAACATGGACATCCATCTACTGTACTACAAGGAACTATAAGGCTGATGAACAAGAATTAAAAAAAAATAATTGAAACAAAAGTCCAGAAGTAACTGAGTGATTTACAGTATGTTGTGGAAATGAGCATTGCAACACTGACATGTTAACTATTCTTTTGTTATCTGAAAGTGGGTGATTTCTAGCTCCTCTTCAGCATATTTCATTGGTTGTTCATGCACTGCATTAAGCTATGGTTTAAAGGATATAATCAACAATTGACTGATTCACACAATATCTGAATTAGCTTTCAAACAGAACCAATGTGTTCAAGCATTTAAACTACAAGCGTTCACTCAACCAATTTTGGTTTAAGTGGATCTCTAGTCATAAAATGTTTGGAGAATAAGCTAAGCTGCTAAGCCATTCCAATTGGTCTTGAGGATTCTTAACCATAGACCATGGTTTGCTTAAAGTTAAACATGTCTTCTGAATAAGCATGGTTTCAATTTCCAGTTAAGTTCCACTGTCAAACAGATTTAAATAGTTGTGCAATAAAAATGCATACTAGGTTTACCATAGAGATATTGAGGATTTGGTTCCAGACTATTGCAGTAAAGCAAATAATGCAATAAAGTGAGTCACATAATTTTTTTGATTTCCGGTGCATGTAAACGACAGATTTACACTATATAGTCAACCATAATGGACATTGCCCATTATAGTCGCAAATCATAATCGTTGTAAAATAATCACACAACTAACCCAATTTTATGACTTTTTGTGGCAGTTAAAGCAGCAGTTTTTAAGTGAATGCTGTGGTTGTTAAGGAAATCCATTGTTTGCTATGGCACATTTTTGCCAAAATCTGAACTGCCAGTTTTCAGTAAAACCATTGTAAAGTATGGTCACATGACTATAGGATGCTGCAATCACCCATAAATGTAGTCTAGCTGCTGAGCACCCAAATGTGGTTGCGTGAACACAGGGGAGGGGGGAAACCTTTAGAACTTCAGATCTAGGTTGTAACTCTCTTTTTTTTTGGTCATTTGTAACTTTGAACTGTTATTATTTATTTATTTATTTATTTATTTAATTCGATTTATACCCCGCCCCTCTCCTGGGACTCGGGGCGGCTTACAGGGCAGAATAAAAACAGTACACCGTATTACCTATACGGTGGTCTATTATGCATGCAATAGTATTTTGTCTTAAAAAAGTCAGTGTATACTTTAATTAAAAATACTTTATTGCTAAAATGCTAAGTATCATCTGAACTTTCAGTGAGTCATAATCTTTTTGCTCGTGGATGGTCTTGCAAAAAAAAATCTGCAAAGCATATTGTGTATATTGATTTATTTCTATTGTTTATTAATTGATCTAGATAGTTCCGTCAAATAGAACATGGTAGAAGAGGCATGATGAACAGTTAAGAACAATATTTTAGTGTGAAATGCTTTTTTAAAATTGGCCTAGCAATCCCAAATGGAGACGAGACAAAATTCAGTTATTTTGGTTCTTTCTGAAAGAATTGTAGATAGATGTTCTGATGTTGCAGTTTCTGCTTGTTATGGTTATATGATGGGTTTATGCTGCTCATTGCTAGACACTTTTAAGTGTTTACATTTGTCAAATGAACTTGTTGGTTTGCATCTCAAAATATCTCTTAATATGGGGATTATTAGTGAGTTATAATGTATTTATCTATGAATTGTTAAAATACATGCAACTTAAAAAAATTAAATTAACCTCACATCTATAGAAAAATCTGAGGTTAGTTGAGCTAATTAACCAATAATCTCTATATAAATCACTGTTAACAAGTGTACTCAAATATACTCAAACCATACTTCCATGGTCTTGAACTGTTTTATTTGCCACTCGTTATCCACTGAAAGATTTTTTTCACAAATATTACTGCATTGTAAATCTTTTTCCTGTTATGGCAGTTCTATGTGCACGCGTGACAGAAATGACACTGTATTACATTGAGACAAAGTACTGAATGAAGAGTACAGCCTCACCTTGAAGCTATGGGAATCTTAGGAACCATCTTAACATAACCTATTTGTTTTACAGTGTCTGCAATATACTGCAGTGTTTAAAAAGACTGCATTTGTGACATCATACAATTCACTTTCAATGCATGTATACAAAACTAAGCTATGAATCCTAATATAAATTAACCATGTAAGATTAGATAAAAAAGATGAACTGTAAGGGGGAAAAAACCCTTGCTAATTAGCCATGCAGTTTTTTTCATATCTTTTCTGCAGATTCAATGTGTACTCTTTGACTGGAGTTACACAACATACTGAATCAAAACTAGGCAATCAGGTTTTAATGTAACACATTGTGGAAATGCAACCTAGTTTATAGTTTATCATAAAGTATTCTCCAAAATAAAAATACTGGATAAGCCATGGGTAATTGAAATGGATACTGTATGTCATACCGACCATAGGGTTTATGTTTAGATAAGAAGAAAAAGTCTTAAAGTTCAATTCTAAACACACTTGCAAGGAAGTGAGCTGCATTAAACACAGTGCAGCAGCACTTTTTAGATATATACAGTACATGCAGAACTTCATGGTACAATTATAAAACAAAGAAGTTCCACCATACAATATGCAACCAATGCATAAGTTCACATCAGGCTGCAATATAGTGCTAGACCGCAAAATACTATTTCATCATAACAGCTGATTATTAAAAAATGCTGAAATTGATCTAGCATTTTAATCCACACATATTTAATGATTATGTTTTCTTATTAACTAATAATCCAATAGGCACATTTGCTTTGAACCGATCTGATAAAAATAAATAAATTTAGGATTATATTTTGGGCTCAAGCAGTAGATTTGTAAAATATTCTCCTCTTTATACATTTCTCTAGTCAGCAAAACTATTTCAGTATAGTTTTCTTGAGGAAAAGGGAAATATGCAATTTTTAAAAAGTATGTACTTGGATTCATAGAATATGGTAAACCATAATTTGCTTGTTCATGATTTACTATAAATGAAGCTGTGGCTTACTCAACAGAATAGTGCTAAGTAAACAAGGCTTATTGAGTTGTATGAATTATCAGTAAACTACAGTAAAATATTTTATTACAAGTGAACTATTCAATTTCCATACATCTGTTGTGAGTTTAATTGAAAAAAATGGAGCAAGTTCTTTTGGAAAAATATTAGGAAATCTGAAAAGTTTAATATTATATGTTAACAGACCAGAAATTTGGTGTTTTCACTATTGAGAGCATGTATCTGCATAAATATGGAGAATATCAATTCTGCAATATTCTCTATGTGTCCTTTTGGGTATCTCAAGTTTTTTTTGAACTAAACTCATTTTATAAACAAACAAATTTTGCAATAATGATTTCATAATTGCAAAATTGAAGCCAAGAGAAACACGTAATTTTTAATGAACATTTTATCCTTGCGCTCGTGATAACCAGGTCTCTGTAATGACACATTTGGATTTCAAATGGTGTGGCAATCAGTATCAGAGATGAATAACTGAAATGAATAACTGATCTCAGTAATCAAACTGTAAAATGTAGTGTTGCACACTTAGGGAAACACTAACAGGTCCTAGATTTCGTCAGGATTTACTGCTGAATATATCAGAATTGTAAGAATGCAAGGGACGCAGTGGCTCAGTGGGTAAGACGCTGAGCTTGTCGATCAGAAAGGTCGGCAGTTTGGTGGTTCGAATC
>JANHFQ010001091.1:452876-464778 GCA_032468035.1 Aparallactus werneri
TGAATGAATGAATGAATGAATGAATGAATGAATGAATGAATGAATGAATGAATGAATGAATAAATAAATAAACAAACCCCTCCCTTCTAACATATGCCGATCCAGCCAATCCGATTATTACAATGTCCTGAAACTATCCTTGGAAACAGAGTAAGGAAGTCTTCAGAGAAGGGAGCAACTGCCAGCCCATCAGATGTGCCCCCACTAAGACTGGCAGAGTCAGTCTCTCTCTCCCTCCCCCCCCTCTCTCTCTTGCCTGTGGGCTTTGCTGCTGGATGGTTGCAGGGAGAGCTGCTCTGTGGGAGACAGTGGATGGCTGCTGGAGGAAGCCCAGCAGTGAGAATACAGAACCAGGACCAAAGTTTAAGTAAGAAATTGTTAGATTTACAGTTATTTTTAGTCTGTGTTTTCCCAGGCCCTGTTTTACAACACTTTTCCTCTCAGAGCAATCTGGGGCTGGGCCACGGATGCATAGGCCTTGCCAGGCCTGTGTGATTCACCTCCACCTACTGAAGTACCAAACTCATTTCCCACTAAGCTGCAGATTCAAACCGAGTAGGGGGTTCATAGGTTACAACCCCTCTTTCGTTCATGACAATCTTATGCGAGGAGTTGTATGTCAACTCTGTAAATTTGAAATCATTACTGACCAATCAAAAGAAGAGTTGTGATTCAAATCTCCCTTCGGAATGTACAGTTAGCTCAACTGCCTGTTAGCGGTTATAAAAAAAGGGTTCACAGAACCAGTTATTGCTCTTCCTTGTCACATCTCATGGGGGATACCTTCATAGGAAGGAGACAGAGTCTGTTACATGATTCAACTTTATTTTATTAAAGAACTTTTGCATTTTACAATCTTGTCAGTGATTTTGTGCTGCAGAGCAAAGGCTTCCTCCACTTGAGTAGGAGTTCACTTTTTGAATAGTGAGAATTATATGTCAGGGGGGAGAGGCATCAGGATATTAGAGATGTTTAGGTGGGGCATGGGCGTGGCCAAAAAAAGGTTGGGAATCACTGATCTAGATCCATAATTTAAAGATTTGTTTCTTTTTTAGTTCCTTTTCATTATTCAGCTTTCATAATGAGTATATGAAAAGCAATTGCTTACAAGAGCAAATGTTTGCTGATGAGTTTAGAACAAATAATAGAGCCAAGTTATTATTTCAATAGTGGTAGGATTCAAACTTTACCTGATGGTGTTAGTTAGCTAATAGTGGCAATTAGCTGGCATTGGAGAAGAGGCTTTTGGAAGGCTAAATTCAGTGTTAGAATTTTATTAGACTTCAATTTGAAAGAGCAGCTTATGCATAATCTTTAAAATGATACATTTTGGTTTCTCTTTATATGGTCTCTTACCACAAATTATCTCAGTGTTTGCTTTATTACAGTAGACCTCAACTTATGAATGTAATGGAGCCTGCCCACTATTGCCACAAGTCATGACAGTAATTAAGTGAGGTGCCCAAATGATTGCCTCACTTAACAACCCCAATCCCTGTTTTCTCTGTTGCAGTAGTTAATCAGAACATGGGGTGCCTCAAGAAGGCCCTGGGAGGCTTTGCACTACCCTTAGCCCAAGCCTGCAGTGTAGCACCTCCCCAGCTTACACATGGCCTGCCCTGAGCCTCCTGGAGCCTCCCCCATCCTCTGAATGAAACACTCTGTACTCCACTTCCTGCCCCACTGTTTTCCTTGAGGCATAGGGCCTACTTTCCCAATCCACTGCGTCCCTGCAAGTCTTGGCCTTGCTGCTTTTCATGGTGCTAGGTCTCCCCATTCCCCATCATTTACTTTTTTCGGTAGATCTTCGATCTGGCTCCTCCAGACCGTCTTCCCAGACAGTGAAGACCACAGGGCACCCAGAATAGCACCATGAGGCATCCACTGTAGGGGAGCTCTGCTCTCTACAGCTCTTAATTGAGAAGGAGAACTGGCCCTCTGCCTCCCTGGAGGCTGCATGGTGCCATCCCCAAAGTGGCTGCCATTTTGGAGCAGCTGCAATTCATTGCAGCTGTTCCAAAATGGTCTCTGTTTCCGTGATGGCCTACATGGCTTCCACTGTATTAGGAGGCTGAGGGATAGAACTCCGAAAGAAATGTTCAGGAAGAAGAGCCAGCTGATCTGTCTCTCAACCTTCCTATACAGTGAAGGTAGCATGGTGCTACGCTGCAAGTGAGCACCATTTCTCAGAGGCCAGAATTAGGTAGGAAGGCCGTGTATCAGACCTACTGCTTCTTCAAAGATCTGCCAAAGAGAAAACTACATTTAACGAAATAACAGAGTTGGGAGGGATCTCGGAGGTCTTTCAGTCCAACCTCCTGCTCAAGAGGAACCCAATACCATTTCAAACAAATGGCTGTCCAATCTCATCTTAAAAGCCTTTAGTGATGGAGCACCCAATAAATTTGATGTGAATTCTTTAACATTATATTAAATGTAATTAAATTACATTATTCATTTGATTTATATTCCCCCTTTTATCCTGAGCTCAAGGTAATATACAAAGCACTCCTTTCTCCCACCCATTTTTCCTCACAGTAACAACAAAATCATGGCATAGGTTGGGCTGAGAGAGAGAGAGACAGGGTGGTTTCCCTTGGCTCAGATTGCATAAATCTGGATTTCCCCAGTGCAAGTCCCAAACCTTAATAATTACAAATGATTGCTCTTAATTTATATGTTTAATGTTCTCTTTACATCACAATAAAATTTACTAATTGGTAGCATTTTTGGAGGTCCCCAAGATTTGCCTGTCTGATTGAGTACATAAAAAGTTCTGTCCATTAGAAGAATCTTGTGTTTCTGTTGTCATTGACAGATCACTTCTTGATGAGTAAATCCTGATTCCTGGCCAAGATAAACCTGTGCAAGAGAGGAGAAATGTTAAATTGCTTGATGTAATTGCTCAATTGTTTGATCCTGATGATATGCTTGGGCAATTTCTTACAACTTTTGTTAGTAATATTTCCTGATTTTCAGACTATTAATAGCGTTAATCCTAGGCACCCTATTCCCTTTTGGGAAGGGAGGTCGAGTCCTTTAGTTTATTAAGGAGTTGAACTTAGATGGGGATATCAGCTGTAATCAAGTGGAATAATTTTTGAGACTGTTAATTGTGAACGGAATAATGAAAATCCAGTTAAACTCCTTGCCAGTCAAAAAGGCTTAGATATTTTCCTCTGTTGCATCCACACACAATAGGGCAGCATTGCGTTTCTCTGCTGTGCATCATCTTTGGCCTTCTGTACTTCGCTGCATTTTCTTCAGCAGATTGTTTAGAGAGAGAACTGGAATAGTTGGGAGCAAACTGAGAAAATGTGTCTTTTTTATGGCACAATTCTATCTAAATTTGGTCTTCAGAATTGATGCACGCCATAAGGATCTAACTTTGGTAGCTGCTCATTTACTGTAGCTATAATGGATTCTTTTGGGGATGCAGACATCACAGATGTGAGCATGGAGAGGATATGTAGAAATTTGAGAGTTATAGCGAGAGTATGTAGATATTTGACTTTCATATTTTTGGTTGGTTGAATCATCCAAAAGATGGCTATAGTTCCTAGTCAAGAGAAATTACGAGTGCCTCCTTGAAAGAGAGGCTTTTCTCTCCACACCATAAAAGACAAAAATAATAGTTTATTTGTACATTTATAAACCATCTCTTATTTAGCTAGGTTGCTAACTATGCAAGGTGCAGGGACCACACAGCGCCTGTACTGAAAGATTTGCACTGGTTGGCAGTTGGTTATTGGGCCCAATATAAGATATTGGCTTTTTAAGCCATAAGTAGCTTAGGTTCTGACCTTTCTACAAGTTTGTGTCTCCTGCTTTGAAGCTATGCAGTTTTTAAGGTCAGCAGGAAAGGCCCTTTGGAACTTATGGCTTAAGTTTCATCTTTCTGGCATTCCCTTGGGAGATGTGCTTAATCCCTATTTTCTCAGCTATTTTTCCAGGATTAGAATTGTTAGTATGATTTCAGTAATAATTTTACTGATGTTCTAACATACATTTTCTTTATATTAAAAATTGTTTTAAATTTTGCTAGCTATCTTGAGCACTCGCCAGAGCAAAACTAGGCTATACATTCAAAACGCAAATGATTTTAAAAAGTACATAAATTGACACAAACGTTATCTTTTAAGTAAGTGACGAAATGTTTTTAATCAAGACAAAATCATCGCCAGATGCTTGAGATGTTTGAGAAATCCTAGTTTAGATTATAAATCAGGAATTTATATTGATCTTTTGAGTCTTCCTGTTGATATTACTTTTTGTTTTGTTCTTGAAAGATGAATAGTGGAAGTGAGAGCACTGAACATTATACGTATTCAATTAATCTGGAACAAAGTATAATAGAATATATTGTACATGTGTACATAATAGTGCTTATTGTAAACTGGGGAATGGCAGCTTTGTCTGACTAGAAAGCAATGGAGAATCCTGCCAGTTTTAGCTGCAAAATACAGAAGCAAAAGCTTTTTTATTTTTATTTTTCCTCAAGGGAAGCAGATTTGATACGCCAAGGGAGTCTTAGTCCTTTGGCTTTAGCATGGAATGGTAGTTCCATTTATACTGTAAATAAGCAGAGGTAAAGACACTATAAATATAACAGTCAACTCCATCCTGTTTGCTGTTTCAGTTCCTGAGTTCCTAAGATTATGTTACAAACCAGAAGAGCACGTTCCTGGGCAAACCATTTTGTCTGTCTGTAAAATATTTTCTTGTTTGTTTGCTTCACTTTTTCCTCCCAAATCCTTAGAATGAGATGCTAAATGGATTGGAAAGCAATGGCCTCTTCCTCACTTCCTAAGAATTACACATTCCCATTTTATTCCTTGTCTGCAGAGTAAAATTTTATGATTAATCTGTATTTTATTTAGGTTCCACTTACATAATGAATAAAAAAAATGTGCTGGGGAAAATTTATAACATTATGATTCTTCTTTGAATAATGATAGTCTCTTCATATTGTTTTTTGGAGTATTAAAGAAATACTGTAGAAGTGTTCAACAAGAAAAAAACCTTTTCATTTCTGAGCAGTTTTCATTCACTTTTTTTGATTCGCTCAAATGGGGTTTCTTCTCTTAATTTTCTATACACATGTACACACAGTTTGTTCAGGTAACTTACAATATGTTTCTTAGTATTTGGTATTCAGTTTAGTCTTTAGTGTTGGATATTAAATGAAGTAATGACATATACCAGTATGTAGCACTAGCACTAGCACTTAGACTTACAGTATATACCGCTTCATAATACTTTACAGCCCTTTTTAAATGGTTTACAATAGTGGTCCCCAACCTTTTGGGCACCAGGGACAGGTTCCACGGAGAGACGTTTTTCTGCGGACCGGAGAAGGCATGGTTTCACATGTTGCCTGCATCTCATGGATGGGGATTTGCTTGTTTGTGTGGCCCAGCTCCTGGCATGCCATGGACCGCTGCCAGTCCATGGACCGAAGGATTTGGGGACCCGTGGTTTACAGAGTCAGCATATTGCCCCTAACAATATAGATAGTAAAAGTAATTTTGGTAACTTCTCTCTTTTCTTTATCAAATCATTATATCCTTTGATGTTACTGTTAGTACATAGAATATTTGGTACATGCTAGAAGGCCCCAAAATATCCACAATATGACTGTTGTGAATAATTGGGCCCTCGTTTTTTTTCCATTGTGCATTTTGTAAATTACATTAAGCAGTGATGATGAATTTTTAGGGTTTTTTTCCACCAAGGTAATGCACAGGGATGCGACATATTATGGTGCAAAGGAAGATAACTAGACAAAGTGCATCCAGAATTATAAGACTACATTTTTATATTTTAGGAGTGTTGAATGTGAAAAAGGTTTTCATTGTTGCATAATAATATAAGAACAGCTTGTACCTTAAAGAAAGAATGATTATTCTTGTGGATTTACAATCCATTAAATTGGTAAAAGCTGTGGCATCAGGAGTCCAACTCCCATGTCATATATTTATATAATTCATTTTTTTATATACTGAGAACAATTTTTTTCCTGTGTATGGAGCAGTCAATGATAAACCCCCCACACGCGCACACACACACACACACACACACACAGCATTTGAATTGGTAGAATGGGACTTAAAATTTCTCTAAGAGATCTCAAATAAGATTCTTGTGAGCAGCATCAGGAAAACCTTTATCTGGTGTCCAATTGAAAGTTACTTGATAGGATGAAGAAAAAATGGGATGAAGCTTGCCAGAGTTACTTATAGTATGCTACATCCTTATGAAATCTGAGTTCTTTGGATTTCTTACTTGCCTTGTAATGTAAGAACTAAAAATTGAAAATAGGTTGCTTGGTCATAAATACTACTCATATGTTTTGGCATACTATAATTTTTTTTCTATGTTTGCATAGTATAAATATATATTTATGGGCATGAATGTGTAAAGCTAGCTAGAGATCATAGACAACATGCATAAAAAAGAAAAATTAGAAGGCACAGGAGAAGTTTGCACAGAAATTATAAATATCAATAAATTATTAAGATACCTGAGTATTCTATACACTTCTTCAGTTTTGAACAAGAAATTACTTCCTCTGTTCCATTTGTATCTATGTATTTATAGTATTTCTTCAGAAATATAAAATCCAGTAACTCTATGAAAAAGCTGAGCTTACATCAGATGAGTTTTCTACATAATAGAGAATTGCAAGTCTATATAATCATATTGCTTTAACAAAGGCAATGAGCTCTTTATTTGTCTTAAAAAGTAAGCAAGAGTTCTCAAATTTTTCTTATTTTCAAGTTCACAAAAGTACCCACAAGTTTTTAAATGCATGTGCATGATGCCAAGATGATAGATATGAGAACTGCAGATTGCTATGTTTTAGAGAAATATGAGTAGTCAGGTAAGAACAAGAAAAAAAATCTCAGGGAGTACCAAGGACCCTGCAGTTCAACCCTGAACTGTAAATACGGTACTCTTCTATCAGAAAGAAAAAAGGAATGAGTTCACACATACCTTCACTCTGCCTTTGCATTCTGTACACATAAACAATTCTTTGTTCACACAGCATTTCATTATTTTTGTTCTTTACCTTCTCATCTATCTACTCATAGATTTCATCAACTTGACCCATAGTTTTCATAAACTTGACCCAACTCTCCATCCTTCCCTTCACCCTGACCTATTCATTCTTAATATATTGTTTGATTTGATCCTCATTTATTTTCTCGATATGACAAACCAATTCAATGCTCTTCTTTTGCACAGATCAAGTATTCTTTTATTCAGTACACATTTATTCAGCACTCATTCATACTACCTCTGCCTGCTTTATAACACACATCCCATTCTGTTGCATTCAACTTATTTTTATGTTGCTCCTGACATACCTCAGAAATGCTCATATTATTCTGTGCAAGTTAGGACTTCTAATCTAGAGAATATCTTGCCAGATTAAACTAAACTAAACTAAACTTTAAGACACCATACTAAAAAGTATGAGATTGTGAATTCAAGTCTTGCCTTAGCCATGGAAGCCAGCTAGAAGACTTTATGGTCAGTCACATTCTCTCCCCCCAACCCACCTCAAAGCGTTGTTGTTGTCAGGAAAATAGGAGGAGGAAAGTCTGTTGGATATAGTATGTTCACCTCCTTGAGTTATTTGTAAAAATAATAAAGACGGGATACAATATACTGCTACCCAATTCATCAACAAGGAGGCACATTCAGTGTCCTGAAATATATTCAGGATACAACTAATTTTCTATATGTCGCATATGATATAATTTTCTTGCAGAAGCTTTGCCTAAAATCAGATATTAAAATCTTTTTATTCAGACTCTCGTATAATACTTTCTTAATCTTCTTTTTTTATTCGTTGGAGGGGAAAATCTATTACTATCTCACATTATTAATGATGACTAGATATTATAAGTTGTCTTTTGAATCAAGTCTTTTATATATGGTGGCATTTGCTCTTGAACTCAAATGCTGGTTAACAGCTTCAAACTGGTTTTGTTTCAGTTCACAGTTAGGTAAAGTTCAAATCTACACTGGGCCTTTTATTGCTAATATATATTATGTCATTTCTGCAGAATGCTGTTGGCCTTCTAGTTTAGTGCTGAGGCTGTGTTTGCTTAAGAGGATTGGTGGCCAGAAATAAGCCTCAGTGTCTAATCAGACACAGGCCCAGCTTGGGAACAGTGCCACAACATTTATTGCGTATGCATTTCTCCTAAGCAAGATGGCTACATCCTGAGAACGGGGTTGCAGGCTAAAAGATAAGCAAGCTATTAGCAGAAGGTCTGTATCTCTATCTGGAAATATTTATATTCATGTCAGCCTAATGAAAAGGCACCATCTGTGTAGCTGTGAGACATTCTGAACCAAATGGGGAATCTCTGTGGATGTGTCAGGATTGACAAAGAAGAAAAGAATTTGGATCCTGTGAGAGCTCCTTTTCATCCTCCAAAACAGTCTCCTGGAAGAAAAATCTTAGCGAGAAGTTCTCGAAGGAAATGGGAAGAAAAGCCCCCTGAAAAGAGTAAGGAAAAAAGTGGAAAAGAAGAAAGCAAAAGAAAGAATTCTACAGTGGGAGCAAAATATTCCCGGGAAGTGTCATTGGATAAATCTGTTGCACAGAAGTTTCTGACAGAAAGAACTGGCAGGTTTGTGAGTAGCAAAATTGCAGCTGATCTTAAAACGGAGACCATCAGTGATTCATGCACCAGAGATGATACTTATAAAAGAACTGTTGGTAAGACAGAAGTGAAAGGAAAAATGCTATTGAAAGAAATAGGGGTAAACCCAGAAAAAAAGGAGGGGGAATATTTCTGTGATGGGATTCTAAGACAGTTAACGTTCCAGAAGAACAGAGAACTGCTTCATCTGAAAAAAGAGTCCAAGTGTAGCAAACACCCTGAAGATGATGCATTAAACACAGATCATTTTAGAACTGTGGGGGATGCCTCAGAATGGACAAATAAATATAATTTGCATCTATTGGAATGTCATGCTCAGAAATGTTCACAGAGAGTATATCCTTATTCTGAAGCTTTGCCTTTTTTAGTGGAAAATGCAGCTTCCACCATTTTGCACAACAGGATCAAGGTAAATATGCTACAGAATTAAACCAGTATAAAGTGATAGGCAAAAATAGAAAATAACAAAGACTTTAGTATTTAATTTGGGTTAGCAAAACTTTTGTTGGCTCTTGCATGCTGAAAATTCCATCAAATTAAAAATCCTAATCGTGGTGTTTTGCTGAGATTTGGAATAATGATTCCAATGATTTTTTTTTATATTTTGAAAAATAACAGCATAAATAATTTTGAGCAGGCCCCTCTTAAAAGCAGTTGCCTCTGTTATATCTTGAATATCTTTCAACTAAATTGTGTGCACTGAGCTTATTGGATGTATTGTTTTACTTGAGGGAATACAGTGCAAAAACTGTGCATCCCAAATGCGTGTAAGCTCTGAGGGGATTTTGGGTATGCTGTTGTTACCATCCCATTAAGCTTCATACTTATTTGCTGTATATACTCGAGTATAAGTCGATCTGAATATAAGTCGAGGCACCTAATTTCACACATGAAAACTGGGAAAAGTTAGTGACTGGTGTATAAGTCGAGACATCAATTTAGCCCTGAAAATCAGCTGTCTTAGTTACAGTTGGCCATTTTGAATATTTGAATTTTTTAATTTTTTTTTTATTATTTTGCTGGGCCCTCCCAGCAAATAGCTGTGCTGCTACAAGCAGAGATTTTTGGGGCCTAAGGTGATCCCCATGCAGTGCGTTTGGCACATGCTGCATGGGCATCATCTTAGGTCCCCAAAAATCAATTGACCCGAGTATAAGTTGAGGGTGACTTTTTCAGCCCATTTTGGGGGCTGAAAAACTAGATTTATACTCGAGTATATATATGGTATTCATCACATTTTGGATCCATCCATCTCCCTTAGAGATAATGAGACTAGAGTAAGCAGGCAGGGCTTTGCTGTCATATGTAACCTATATATGAAAGGAAGATTAGGGTTTTGGTTCCCCAATATGCATTTTAAAATAAGATATTTTTTCCTTAAATTTGCCAACAGCTAATGGCTACGTTTTTCCCCTTCCTGTCAAATTTCCATTTATTGGATAATATAAAATGCAAGGTTTTCTTCCTTTGAAGAAACATAATAATATGTTATAGGTAAACATAATAACATCATATTTTTTTTCTTTATATGTGCTCATTCAATTATTCTTGTACTATTAGCTCTTATGCATAATACACTTAAATGAGTGTACTTCATGCAAGAGTTACACATACAATTCCAAGATGAGAAATACCCAGTTCTTGTATGGACACAACAATAGCAACACAAAAACTCCTCACTTCTTCGGTCATACACATTTTTTGTTTCAAGCTATATTACTCTTAGCATGGTCTTTTCCTTCAAGGTAAATCATTGATAGATGATAGATAGATGATAGATAGATAGATAGATAGATAGATAGATAGATAGATAGATAATAGTTAGATATAGTAGAGAGAGATAGATAGAGAGATATAGATAGATAGATAAATGATTGATAGATGATAGATGATAGATTGATAGATAGATAGATAGATAGATAGATAGATAGATAGATAGATAGATAGATAGATATAGAGATAATAAAGAGAGATGATAGAGAGATGATAGAGAAGATATAGAAAGATGATAGAAATTGAAAGAGAGAGAGATGATGGGAATAGATGATAGAGCTAGAGAAAGAGAGAGAGAGAGATGATAGAGACAGAGATGAATACCAAGGAGACAGAGATGGAAAAGCACAAGGAATCTTCAACCACAGCAGGCAGGAAAGGATAGAGTGACTCCGGAGCCTTAGGCTACGTTTGACCGCATACCTATGTTTGAACCCAAGCCCTGAAAGTTCAAGGATAGGTTTACCCTCCCTCTTTCTCCCTGTGTGTGAATGGGTGAGTATCAAAGGTGCTAGTTTCTTTCTTTCTTTCTTTCTCACTCTCTCCTTTCTCTCTTTTTCTCTCCTCTCTCTTTCTCCATGTGTGTGAATGTGAGTTTTATTGAAGTTGCTAAACGTAACTCTTTCTTTTCTCTCTTTCTTTGTCTTTCTTTTTTCCTCTCTCTTCTCTCTCTCCTCTCACTCTCTGTCGCCCTCTTTCTCTCTCCCATTCTCTCCTTTCTCTTTCTCTCCTTTCTCTTTCTCCGTGTGTGTGTGAATGTGTGTGTATCAATGTTGCTAAAAGCAACTCTTTCTTTCTCTCTTCTTTCTTGCTTTCTTTCTTTCTCTCTTTCTTTCTCTCTCTATCTCCTTTCTCTCTCTCTCTCTCTTCTTTCTTTCTTTCCTTTCTTTCTTTCTTTCTTTCTCTATCTCCTTTCTCTCTCTCTCTTCTCCCTCTTTCTCTCACCCTCCCTCTCTCCTCTCTCTTTCTCTCTCTGTGTGAATATGTGTGTATGGAAGTTGCCAAAAGTAAGGACCGTTTGATAACTCACAACCTTGATCAAGATATACTGCAAAAGTAGCCAGCTATTGTCAGTGATCACAATAGTTAATGAGAAAAACGTGTTACCTCGATGGAAAAAAAATATTCCAGCATTACTTGGATAAAGTACAATTATTACAGCCGAGGAAGGAGAAGATCTAACTAGAATTTTCAGCCTGCTTTTGTTAATAATAATAATAAAAAAGGACAGAATTCTCTGATGAATGCCACTAAACGGTGCGGTGCTTGCTGAACTCTTTTGTCTGTAGAAAATGAATATCAAATTACCTCTAAAGTCTCAAGAAATGTGTTAACCTTCAAAAGCGGGGAAGGGGAATGAGGAGGAGGAGGAGGAGGAGGAGGAGGAGGAGGAGGAGGAGGAGGAAGAAGAAGAAGAAGAAGAAGAAGAAGAAGAAGAAGAAGAAGAA
>JANHFQ010001091.1:468062-481357 GCA_032468035.1 Aparallactus werneri
TCAAATTTTTCTTCGTATGATGGAGCAAGATTTTCTTTGTTGGGATCTTCGTATCTCAAGAAATTCGTATGATAAAGTATTCGTATCTTGAGGTACCACTGTATATATATATTTGTAGAGTACATTGATCTAGAATGCAGGTAGTCCTGGACTTACTACCACAATTGAGCCCAAAAGTCTATGGCTAAGTAAGACATTTGTTAAGTGAGTTTTGCCCCATTTTACAACCTTTCTTGCCACAGTTAAGTGAATCACTGTAGTTGTTAACTTAGTAATACGGTTGTTACATGAATCTGGCTTCCCTGTTGACTTTCCTTGTCAGAAGGAGGCAAAAGTGATCACGTGACTCCAGGACACTGCAGTTGCATAAATATGATTCAGTTGCCAAGTGTCCGGATGTTGATCATGTGACCATGGGGATTGCGCAACAGTGAGAAGAAGTGCGAAAAACTTACAAATTGCTTTTTTCAGTGTTGTTGTAACATTGAATGGTCACAAAATGAATTGTTGTAAATTGAGGACTACCTGTATATTGTTTTAATAAGCTCTCCTAAAGGATAACTTTGGGTATCTCTTTAATCTTGGAGTTTCATTGCTTTTGTTTTTGAAAATGTTGATGTTCAAGATTTTTTTGAATTTCCCTTTGATTAATAGAACTGATTGGAGATAAGGATCAAGGCTATCACATGCATCACTGGCTTCCTTCTCAGCATGTATATAGATAGTCCTTGACTTACAACAGTGGCTGTTCAAAGTTACAAAGGCACTGAAGTCATTTATGACCAGTTTTCACACTTATGACCATTATAGCATCCACATGGTCATGTGATCAAAATTCAGATGCTTGGGAAATGACTCGTGATGGTCACAGTGTCCCGAGGTCCCTTTTGTGACCTTCTGACAAGCAAAGTCAACGGGAAAGCCAGATTCACTTAACAACAGTTTGACTAATTTAACAACTACATTGATTGATTTAGCAACTGTGGCAAGAAAGGTTGTAAAATGGGGGCAAGCTCAGTTTAGCAAACGTTTCACTTAGCAACAGAAATTTTGGGCTCAATTGTGGTCATAAATCAAGGGCTAACCGTAGTTAGGAGTGTAACAAGCTTGCCATTCAGATGAAAGCTGATTTTTTTTTTGCTTTGATGCCTTTAAGTCATTTTTCATTCCTAGTAATCGAAGGGACAAATAAATCCCTGCAGTTTTCTTTTTAAATTTTCTGCAAAGATTTTTCATTAGTTGCTTCCTAGTGCAGAGAGAGAGAGAGAGAGACTGACCGACCCAAGGTCACCCAGCTGTTTTTTGCCTAAGGCAGGACTAGAATTCAAGAGTGTTCCAGTTTCCAATCCAGCACCCATAACCATTACACCAGACTGGCTCCCTAAAACTGATTTAGACGTCCGGTATTTGATCATTCTTCCTGTGGCAAAGATTGTGTATTTCCAAATACATGTTAGGGAGTGAGCAAGAGGAAAGAATTTTTGTTATTATTATTTTGATGTCTGTCAGAGGTTAAATCTCCCTGTGCATATAAAGGTAAAAAAAGTAAACCATCTTTAAGGGAAGTTTGACTTTTGATGACTTACTCATATAGCTTTCTTGGCATCAGAACAGAAATGATGAAGTCTTCTAAGTGCTGTCACTTAGCAGATAAAAAGGTATACCTTTAAAAAAAAATCTACTGTAAATTTTCTCCTGTTCTATAAAGCCACTGCAGGCTGAAAGGCTTTGAAGTGATCTGATTTTCCAAGGAGAAATCCTCCTGAATATTTGAAAGCAGTAAAATCTCTACAGACAAATGAACTGTTTCTTAGCTACATATTTCAGAATCTCTTTTTCTTTCATCTTCAAAGAACTTCATTTCAACTATTGGAAAAAATGGGATTCTTACCCTATCATCAAACGATGCTATAAAAACTTTAGGAGGGAGAGGTTCACCCTGGTTTTTCTAAAAAGACAGGAAATTATTACCCAAAAATATTTTTCTACTTCATGTTAACATATATTGCTGGCACTGTTCCAATTGCCTTGCTCTCACAAGATAATGTTCCAGTCAATTCTTTAGGC
Organism: Aparallactus werneri; assembly: GCA_032468035.1. Classification (NCBI taxonomy): domain Eukaryota; kingdom Metazoa; phylum Chordata; class Lepidosauria; order Squamata; family Lamprophiidae; genus Aparallactus; species Aparallactus werneri. The sequence continues at coordinate 470,130 of JANHFQ010001091.1, forward strand.
CTACTGTTCTTGTTCTTGTTTGCTTTTATGCTGTGATGTATTTTATCTTAATTATGCTCTTAAATTATGTGATAAACACTAGGAGGATTTCATTGTGTTTGCCTTCTGATGAATCATCAGGTTAGGGTCCATATGTTAATAATAATAAAAAATGCATATACCATCTGACTCCTAGTGACTGTCCACCCAGGGATAGACTTGAAAATGGTAAATTTCCATAGTGCACTGTTCCTTGTTTAGTAACCATCTCAATTAGTGACTTTTTGCAAATACAGCACTAATAAAAAGTGATTTAAAAAACTATTTTCTGACCAGTGTATGAATGTATGACCAAATTTGGTGCACCTGACAAACAACACATGCCAGAGTGGGAATAACAACAGAGAGTAACAATTTTATCTGAATGAGACAGACACAGCCGGTGACCTTCACAGCATCTTTATCTAGATCTCTGTTGTGTTTTCTTAACAATTTCCCTTCATGACCTGGGTGCCGGAATAGAACTTGGTCACTAAATGAGGAATATGTGTATACAGCAGAGTAGAGGCTGGAGGCTCTTGAATCAGTTCGGCTACATTACAAGGCTTTTTGCGAAGGTAAAGATGATAATGTTATCCATTCAGTTGTGTTAGACTTTTGGTGATCATATGGGCCAGGTGTCTCTATGCCTTCTGATCTTGCACTACTTCTTTGAGTTGTTCTAGGCTCTGGCTGGTATCAACTTCGATGGTGTCCAGCCACCTTTAGCAACCTGGTTTCTTTTTACCATTAACTCTTCCAAGCATAATTGCTTTCTTCAGTGAATTTTGCTGAAGTACAGTATCTGTGGCATTTTGAGATTTTGTCCCCAACAGATCAAGATTGTACTTGGAGTTATTTCAACTCTTTCAACAGTAATGATATTTTCTCCATTCTAATCTTAGTAGAGCGGGGAAAACATGAGGTATTGCTATTACTAATTTTATTCTGTATTCATTTGAGTGACCTATCCTATTTTCATACAGATTTCTGATATCCATGTTACTGGAGAGTCAGAAGATATGTCTGCTAAAGAGCGATTGCTTCTTTGGACACAACAGATAACAGAAGGATGTGCTGGAGTTCGTTGTGAAAATTTCACTACCTGTTGGCGAGATGGGAAATTATTTAATGCCATCATTCATAAATACAGGTATTTACACTTTTGTTAAAAATATATGTGGAAATAATTATTCTGAGGAATTAGAAAGTTGTGAAGATTTATCATTACAACCTGAAGTTTGTTGGGTAAAGCATGCATCACACATTGTAGAAATTAGACAATGGACTTTTGGAATCAAAGAGGTAATTGTCTTAAAGATCGTGATGTCATATCTTATAGGTTACCTTATTTGGAATTTGCCTTCCTGGGCCTTGATATTGTTGCTCAAACGTGGGTCAAAATCTTAGCAAAAAAAAATCTAAAATGCATAATGTCAAGGTATTGGAAGCATTATAATGAAACATCATTTTAACAGATCATTTGAATAGAATTTGTTGAACCTAAATATCTGTCAAATTTGAAAGTCTGATTTGCGTCATGAAGCCATCGTGAAAGGCATATATTGCGGTTGTTATTATAGAATTAAAGGTAAAATTTATCTACGTTTAACTGCCTTGTTTGTACTACCTAAGATGCAGAGAAAATTGTTATTTTGCAGGGGGGGGCATTTTTATATACTGTAGAACTGTAGTCTGTTGCATCTAAAACCTGCTAAACAGGGATGAATTAAATCAAGGTTTCATGGTAGTTTATTTAAGAAGCTCAGCTTTTAATTGTATTTATGGATTTTTAAAAGCACGACTCAGGGTCTTTAAGGGTATGTTTGAGAATTTTTGTGCAATGTCTGATGATAGCTCAGAAGCCAGAGAGGCAGCTCAAAGGGTGCTCACTGGTTGAGAACATCGGGTTGTCAGGATCAAGTGACCTCTAAAAATCTTTTCTGTGGTTTTTAATAGGGATAAACATAGCTCTGAGTTAAAGACGGTCCTTTATGGGAACTGAAGACATTCCTGAAGGCTGGTATCACAAGTGGCTGTTTCCTTGTCATCAGATGACAGGATAACAGAGATCATGTTCCCAGATGTGAGAAACCTTTAAAATACTGGTAGCTTGTTAAGCGTTTTTATAGGGGAGGGAGCAAGTAGCCAACTGTTTATAATGAGTGGAAGGAGTAGAAGAGATGAAACAAGTTAACATTTGCTGTGCTCTATATGACTGTCTCCTTTTTCTTGTAAGGGTTACACTGCAGAAGAACTGCAAGAGTTGGCATTTAAGTTTAGACTATGAATGGGTTATGTTTGGGTCCTAGGGTGTTTTAGAAAGTGTTCCTTGAATAAACATGTTCTTTATTTATCCTGTCTTTTTTATTCTCACTTTTCTGTGTATATTTAGATTACATATATTTAAAAAAATATAGTTGCTTTCAGAAAATGGTTGGGGCCATTTTTATTGTTCAAGCCAACAGAAATTCCTTCCTGAACTAGTTACGGTAGTTATTTTATCTCCATGGTTGTTTCTTAGTTGTTTCATCTCCATGCTGTATCTCTGAAATTATGAATGTTAAATAAAATCTTACATAGCAATTCTGACAAATTGGAAGGATTGTAGTAAAGTTATTGATTTTGATAAAGGTAGAATAGAAATTTGCATGAAATGTATTTGTAATAAGTAAGTCACTGGTAGAACAGCAATCATGAAATATCAAATTGCTATCATACATGAGGTATGTTTTTTATCTGGTAGTTTTATAGTAGTACCTGAAGTTCAACATCATTAAGAATGAGGAGGTTTGGACTTACCGTGAACCTCCATTCTCTTTGGACTCCGCGCTGGGCTCGGTGCTCATTGGGCGAAGCCTCCTCCAATAGGCAAGGACAGTCTTTTAAAGAGACAGAGCTGGACTGGAAATCCCCCAGAATGTACTTGAGGATCTGTGGAGTTGTCCTCAATAAGTGAGGACAATCCCCCAAATTAGGGATCGTTGTGAAAACGAGTTTCGAGTATATAGGAGTCTGTAAGAAAAACACACTAACAACCACCCAACTGGGTCAGGTTAGACTTGTGAATGTCGAGTGATTCTTGACTGAAGGGACAGACCCGAGGGTCAATAGGGCTGGGTGCACCGAGACCACAGAGAATGGAGGTTCACGGTAAATCCAAACTTCCTCATTCTTCTGTGGAGACTCTCTGCGCTGGGCTTGATGCTCATTGGGACCGTACCCCAGCAGTCCCTAAGGGTGGGTTGAATGACCTGAGGGTAGGACCATGCTCAGGACCGTGCAGCCAAATTCAGAGTCCTGAGTTGTGTATCTGTCCACCTTGTAGTCTTGGATGAAGGGGGGGGACTCCACATGGCTGCCCTGCATGTTCTTGGGAAGGGCATGATCTGTAAAAGGTGGAGGTAGAGGCTCCTCGAATGGAGTGAGCTAAAATCCCCTCGGGGGGGGGGGTCAAGGTTCCTGGCTTTGTAAGCAAGGGAGATTGCGTCCCTGACCCATCTGGAAATAGTTGATGGAGAGATTTTGGTGCCCTTGGAGGTTTTCGAGAAGGATACAAAAAGGGCCTCCGTCTTCCTAAAGGCTGCCGTGCAGTCTCGATAGAAAAGTAAAGCTCTCCTTACATCGAGGCAATGCCATTCTCTCTCTAGAGGAATGTTGGCGACGGGAAAAACAATGGTAGGGTGGTCTCCGCGGCGCGGTGGAACATCGAGTTGACTTTTGGTAAAAAGGTTGGGTATAAAGCAGAATAATCCAGGGTAATCCCTGGAATGCAACCATGTACCTTCTGGGTACAGGTACAGCGCACTCTTGACTCCTGATGGGGGAGCCACCAACCCCTGGTAGCCTCAAGAGGACCGGGCTGGGTGCGCCAAGTAAACCGTTGTATCAGGGAACCTCCTCATGGGCTGGAGCGTAGAGTGTTCCCATCTTTCCAAGGTGCAAGATGCCTACGAGACCCTCTGATCCTTTTGCAGCAGGAACTCACAAGCCAAGGTTTTTGTGCAATAAAAAACCACATCTGCCTCACTACTACCCTTCGAGACATTCAAGTATAATTGAAGTGCTCCAGGAGAAAAAACAGTATTAATACACCAATTAAATCATTAAAGTAATTCACTTAAGGAGTACCCAGGACCAAATAGGATGGAATCAAGAAGAAAAACATCCATTTGGAAGAGACAGGAGTAAAAAGGGCTTTAAAAGCTCCTGCCAGTTTAAATTAGGAGCCATTAAAATGGAGCGTGAAAAATGGCACCTGATTTAAAAGTGAAAATTAAAGTCAGCACAATTACATTGTAAAACATTCATGGCTACCTAGAGGCATAGTCCGGATGGCCAGTGGGCAAATCCAGGACAGCACTTGGGAATTGCTCAAAATAGTTTCCCCAGGCTTCAATCAAGCTTCCAGCTGACTGGGAAGATAATGGAGTTTGCTGGGTGCGGCAGTTAAGCCGCGCCATTTAAAAGCGGCCGTGGCCTTTTCCTGCCGATCTAATTCGGAGTGGTAAAACCTCGCTCTGTCATGTTGGGATACTCTCCAGGCTTTGAGAAAAATTAATTAAAATCCTACCTCTGAGTAAATAAGAAGAAATAAAAAATTGCGGTGAAGAACTTTACAAAAGTACTGTTTACTTGTCGGGAAGGCAAGGTCTAGCTCCGCCTCCTTAAAAGACTGTCCTTGCCTATTGGAGGAGGCTTCGCCCTATGAGCACCAAGCCCAGCGTGGAGAGTCTCCACAGGAGAAGGTTAGTATTACAAGACATGTATAACCTGTTGTCATGGGTCTATATCTGTCTTCTTGTTGAACTGGAACAGTGGGTTATTGATAGCATTCAATGCAGTTACTTTATGTTATTTTGTAGGGGTGCAATTCTGTCCCATCCTAAATACTTGATTGAGATAGATTAGGAAAAGGCAAAATATAGTTTACTTCCCAAAAAGTTAAAATGCATTTTTGGAAGCTTTTTTCATTGTTCTTTTTTTATTTTAATTTATGCTATAGAATAGCAAATACAATGCTCTTATGTACTGTATGTTTTCTCAGGAATCAGTGAGATTTTGGGATTATATTTTGATGATATTTTAAAATATATATAAAATACATTAATTAAACTAGGATACAATTTCTAGAATAGGTGATATCTTGAAGGTCAGTTTAACATTTGTATTTAATTTGTTGGCACAACCTGGGCTCCTCTTAGGAATCTAAAGATAATTATCTTATTTCAGTATAGTATTGGTTCATATTAGTAGCTGTGCTACAACATCATAACAAAATACAAAAATACCACATGTGTCTTCAGAAAGCATACATAGTTTTAATCAAATAAAACCATATTGTACATCTCCAGGAGTTTCCTGTCTTACTGTTTCAGTTCCAATGATCCTAGTATTGAACAGCAAATAAAATTTTGGGGTTTCCTTAGAAATAGGCAAAATTCTAAATAAATGTGTGTAGAACAGTCAGCATACAGAAAATGTTTTCAAGTGTTAAAGGGCAATTGAGAGAAATTAGGTAAGCTACACCAAAAGGTATAAATCATAATGATTTGTTTGTTGAGTTTTATTGTGACCCTGATTTTTTTTTGGTGGGGAGAGTATGTTCTTCCTGATCCCCTTATAACTCATAATGAGCCTTAATACCATCAATCATAATTGCTTCAGAAAGTAGGAGAAGGAGACACAGTATTAACAAGGATTCATTTCTTTCCTAAATCTTTTAGCAGGGAAAGTGAAGAGAGATTGCATTAGTGGTGGTCTCTTCCTTCTAGGGTTTGCAGGATTCATTTCTCCTTTCCTTTTTATCTTCTATATTAAAAAAGATCATTCTATCAGTTTCAGTAGCTGTTGATCTCCTTGACTTCCTTGAATTGGTCCAATCAAGCTCTGGTTAAAGTGAGAAGACTGCAATAGTAACTTGTGCTTTCGTGAATTCTAGGATAGACTACTGTTATGAACTCTGCAAGGTTCTGCCTTTGGAGACTATTTTGAAGTTATAGTTAGGGTAAAATGAATTGTCCTCTATAGCCACTTCTCTGATATTGTGGATGCTAAACTACGGTAGCTTCCAGTAGGATTCTGAATACAATTCAGTGTGTTGATTTTCAACTACAATGCAATGTGTTAATTTTTGGATTGACTCCATATATCTCCAGGACAGTCTTCTTTAAATAGAATTTTAGAACAAACCAGTTCTGACTGAACGTTTCATCTAGGAATATTAAGAATTCCCCCTACGTATCAAGTTTAAGAGAGAGGAGACTAGTAGGGAGATTTTTGGTCATAAGAAGGCTGCACCAGAGATTTGACTTGGTTTTTAAAAATGAAGTTAAGGCACAATTATTCTCCAGAGTGTTTAGTTTGAGAGAACTGTTACTTGGCTTGTGGTGACCAAAACTGGATGTAATATTCCAAGTGTGGTCTCACCAAGGTATTATTAGGTGGTACTAATACTTCACGTGATCTTGATTGTGACTGCTTCTCAATGCTATGAATCAACACTCACGCTCCCTCCCTCCCTCCTCTCCACATTTTGCAATTTTGTATAGCTTCTTTCAGTTATTTTATGCTCTGGCTGGTATTGGCTTTGATGGTGTCTAGCCACCATGATTTTTGGTGGCCTTGATTCCTTTTTACCATTGCCTTTTCCAGTGACTTTGATCACAAAACATTTCTTAAATAAGTAAGGTGGAATTTCGTGATTTTTGCTTCTAGGAATATGTCTGGTTTTATATGGTCCAGTACAGTGGAACCTTGGAACGCAACGACAATCGGTTCCCAGACTGCAGTCGTGTTCTGAAGTGTTCATCTTCCAAAGTGCTGCTCTTGTGCATGCATGCGAGCATGTATGCGAGCACGGGTGCGCCGCAATGCTTTCTGCACATGCTCAGAAGGCAAAACCAGCGCGATTTTTGATCATGAACCAAGTTTTGAATCGTGAACCAATTCAAAACTCAGTCCCAATTTCTGCTCGTGAATGGAAGTGGTCGCGAACGGATTCGTTTGTGAACTGAGGTTTCACTGTACTTGCTTGAGGTCCCAATCCCAGAAAAATGGAGGGAGTTGAATTAAGACCTGCCAACCTACCTTGTAAAAACCTTACCAGGAAAATATTATGGAAAAGCTTTCAAATGAATCGGGTTGGATTTCCTTCGACCCCCAAAAGCATAAATGTATAAGGTAATAGAAAAAGCTAAGCTTAGAAGGCTTGAATGTAGAAAAATACTATTATTCATTATTCCTTTCACTTGAGGATGAAATCTATATGCAGCAAGTTTGAATAGGTTTTACGCAAATGGTATAAAAATGCACATAGCCTCATGAATATGGAATGGAATGTGTCTTGTTTATCAAGCAAAGCTCTTTACCAGTTTTCTTTTAAATGTCTGAGCCAACAGTCAGGAAAACCATATGAAAACAATAAATATCAGCCATGAAAGTATTGTGTAGCAATAAAAAGAAAATTGGAGGTGCACAGGAAAAAAAAAGACATGGCTTATAATAAACTGATTAAGCAGCAAGCACACCTGGTCTGTTGTATAGTCGGCTTAGCTGGAGACTACAGGAAGGCTATTGAAAAATATGGGATTATCTGTAGCAGTAAAATAATAAAATTCCCAGCTCAAGAGATTGCAATTGTGTTGAGTAGATGAGAGCCTCATAGCCTTTTGGCCCTGCTGAGAAGCTCTTTGGCTCTTTAAGTTGAGCTTCCGATGAGAACCAGTAGCAGTCCCCGAGAAGAGGAAGAGAAGCTTCAGAAGTGGAGATCACGCTTCCCGGATTTTGGGAGGCAAACAGAGCTGTGTGAGCTGCCAGATCCATTAAAACATGGCAGAAGTCAAGGCAAAGAATTTTAGGTGGGGAAAGTTTGCAAGATGCAAGTCTTGCTTTAAGGCAAACAAGTCATATATAGCAGAGGTTTGGTCTGGAACATTGGTCTCATGCCAGCGCACAAGGCAAGGGCTGTACGCTTTGTACTATGGCAATTGTTAAAACATGTTGCAGGCTATCAAGATCTAACTTGAATACATTCCTCCAGGATAGGAGAAGCAAGGATGCCAACATTTGCTGCAGCATGTCAGTTGCCTCTAGCTACAAATGGGGAAGAAACAAAATATTACTAAAGTGTCAAGCCCTAGATTGCTACGGGATACATTTGAAAGGAAGAAGGCCCCTATTATGTGCACCTTCAAGTTTCTGCTTGTTGTTTTCTACCGTGCAGCTTATTCTTTCTTTTTCTCGGAGCAGAGAAATAAAAGCTCTGGCCAGGAAGAGAAATTTGGTAAACTTTGCTTCACTAAATAGAAGCAAGTTTCTTCTATTCCACTTTTCTGCTGCAGGGGACCACTTAACATTAAAGCTTTCAGACCATGAAAAGAAACAAAATTTCAGATGGAGTCAAGTGGATACCATACAGTACAACTGACACCCTGCTTGCTATATAAATGTGAGTGCCAGGTCTTGAACAAATACCCATCAAGAGAATGAAGCCCTTTTCATTTTGTGTTTTTTAGCTATACTGGTGGTCCTCAACTTAGGACCATTCATTTAACAGCCATTCAAAGTCACAACAGTGCTGAGAATGTCCTGTTCTCAGACTTAACCACTGGTCCTCACGTGACCATTGCTGTGTCCCCATAGTCACATGACCAGAATTGGGGCACTTGGCAAGCAGGTTGTATTTACAAAAGTTGCAGCGTCCCAGGGTCTCACAGTCACCATTTGCAACCTTTCCACCTAGCTTCCAACAAGCAAAATCAACAGGGGAGGCCTAAATTTGCTTTTAACCAACACATGATGATTTCAGTGATTCGCTTAAGAACCACTGTAATAAAGGTTGTAAAAATGGATGTGGCTTACTTAACAACCACCTCACTTAGCAACAGAAGTTCCAGTTGTGCTTGTAAGTTGAGGACTACCTGTATACTAATTAAATTGCTCTAGGCTACTGTTACAAACATCTCCCCTTCCTCCCATTAGTATTAGAGGTATAAATAAAATATCCCATTTTACAGTTTGTGTCTCAAAAATAAAATATATGATAAATAATATAATTAATAGTAATAATCAGAATAATAATAATTGAAAGATGCTATTGTTATTTCCCATGGATGAGATGCACTCAAGAAAAAACCCGAACAGTGTGAAAATTACACGACAAGTCAGTAAACAGATGCAGGGCAGAGCAGGTTTAGCTCTGCCTCAAATGGAGTTATATTTGCATTATAAACTTCGCCTGCCTGGTTTCTGCATAATTAAGCTGCAAACTCAGCATCACATAATGGAATGATAACAATTTCTGACAATAGTGCCTCTTACTCAAAGGTGGGCAAAGCCACTTTAATATGTCATCATAACTTGTTAAAATTAAACAACAATGTACATGTTGGGGCATGGTGTTTGAGTGTGTTGAGTTGTTCCTCACCTCGGAGAAATTCATGGATGTCTCTTTTGCCAGTCCATTATTACCCTTTAGGAGTACAGAGGTCAGGTGTATGTTTCACCCGTGTAAACCTTGGAGCTAATTGTAGTGATCAAAACGAAAGCTTTCCATTCCCAGCCCAGGTTTTCTGCTGACAAAATAATGACGCTCTGCACTGCTTTGGGTTCAAGTCTGAAAATAAGTTTTGGAGCGCATGGAAACATGAATGCAGCACCCGTTGGCAGTCAGGCTACCAAGTCCTGAACATTTCTACTTGAATGAGTTGCCAGCAGGTTCTGTATTCTACCCCTGTGCCCTTTTCAGAATGGAATTGGAAGTATTGCCTAACTATAATAAATAAAGGAACTTCTATGAGAATGACACTGAATTCATAGAAGTAAAAAAAATGTCACTTTTCTATTTTCTTTTTAGTAAAGAATTAGTCAGACATTATGCTAGGAACATCATTATGCCTTGCTGTGAAAGAACAATTTTGAATGAATTGAAAGTAGCTATGTATAAAGGTAAAGGTTCCCCTCAGCATCTTAGTCACTAGTTTTTTCTGAAATAAATGGCAAGTCTCACGAATTCAGTTCAACAAATTTATTGGATCTGACTGTTGAGATAAAATTTTATAGCGAGGCCATATAGATTAATGAAATAGCATTGTAACTGAAGTTACAAAAGCAATGAAAAAAGTGATTTATGATCAGTTTTCACACTTCGGGCTGTTGAATGTTGCAGCATCCCTATGGTCACATAATCAAAATGTGGGCGGTTGGCAACTGGCATGTACTTATGACAGTTGCAGTGTCCTGGGGACGTGTCATCACCTTTTGTAACTTTCTGACAAGTAAAGTCAATGGGGAAGCTAGATCCACTTAAAAACCATGTTATACTAATTTAACAACTGCAGTGATTCACTTAACAACTATGGCAAGAAAGCTCGTAAAATGGAGCAAACCTCACTTAACTATCTTGCTTAGCAACAGGAATTCTGGTTCTATTGAGGATTACCTGTACACCATCATTGTATTATCATAGTTACTCTTTACAGATGCCTGAAGTCCATAAAGGTATGTAAAGTTATCAGTATTGGGGTTTAAAAAAATATCATAGGATCTGAAAGTAATGTGAACTTACAATACGTTTAACAGATCCGGCTATGATACGTGGTTATGGTATGTATACATAGAGGCTATTTTTGTTAGGTTAGACTTTTAGTTGAGTGTTAATGTGTACATTCCCTTAGAACAGGAAGAACAGGACATTTTACCTGAGCCAAACAACACCAACTGTATTCTATGTACACATAGTGTACTGTATATACTCTTATATCCTAACAAACTTTAACTTCTTAGCTCTGGGTTACTGTACGTGACAGAAATGTGCCTGCAGGGAAGAATTTGAATAATCTGGATATTTGCCTATGAATATTTACTAGTAAAAATTCCCGTGATATATAGGTGGTTGTATTTATTGCTTCTGCTTCTTGGTAAAAATAAAATTATAAATTGGTGAATCAGTTAAGGAACTTTTAAACATATCTACAAAACAATTGATACCAAAATTATATATTAAAAAAATTATGAGTGCTAAACAGGGATTTCATTTCCTTTATGCACTAGAAATCTACCAGAATGAGGTGAAAGACATATTACTATCTTTTGAGATGAAACAGTTGCACAATAAATTATCTCAACTATTAAGGATGCTTTAAAAATTCAAACTCAATAATTCATTTTTAAAATATTTTACTGTTGATTGTTTATTCCTGAATCAAATA
>JANHFQ010001091.1:483373-494068 GCA_032468035.1 Aparallactus werneri
TTTTTATTCACATTTTTATGCCGCCCAACTCCTGAAGGATTCTGGGCAGCTTAGGGAATCAGCATATATATATATTCCCCCAGCATTTTGGGTCCTCATTTTACCTACCTCAGAAGGATGGAAGGCTGAAAGGCTTGAGCCTAGTGAGATTGGAACTTGCCAGGCAGGTGTCAGTGAAATGCAAACACAAATTAAAGCATTTAGCTCACTGAGCCACTTACAGCTCCTAGTGTATTAGTGTATTAAGTCAAAAAGAGTATTGCTTGCATAGATTTTTGTATGCATTCAGTTCTCTTAAAATAAAAGTAGCTCACTGAGCCACGTACGGCTCCTAGTGTATTAAGTCAAAAAGAGTATTGCCTGCATAGATTTTTGTATGCATTCAGTTTTCTTAAAATGGCAGTTTCCAATCTATACCAGATTTGAATTTTATCTGCCTATGTGGTACCAGTGAAATTTAGTCAATAGCTCATGTATAAGTGCCAGGTTTATGGAAAGTTTCTTTTGAAAAGTAGTTCTTATGAAGAGCGAGGATGACCGAAGAACTTTACATATATTTCTTATTAGCAGATTGTTGTCCAAAAAGAATGGAGTTTGTTAGGTTCTATTTTTCTACTGAAGTTTCCTAATCCATGTGGTTATATAATCTATAATTTTAAAACAGCCAAAATCAAACAATATTTAGAAGACGGATACCTTATTCTGAGTAGGACAATCACAATAAAATCGATTTGTTATATTTTCTCCCTGCTCTTTCCCTTTATTTCAATTCATATATTTTCTCTGCAAGAAAGTACAGTGTAGGTTTAGTGAGAAATCTGCTGTAGAAGGACTCACCTTTTTATAAAGACTGAATAATGCATCTTTTATCATATGTAGAATGAATACATCATACATGTGTTTTTGACATGTATTTTATCATAGCTGGAAAACTTCAATAATTAATAAAGATGCTATTCATGTATAAATATATAGGTGTGTGATTTTTAAATATCCCTTTAGGATAGGTACCAGAGTTATCTTAGATATACGCTACTATTTATTTATAAAATGAGGCTGAAAATAATTGTAACTAATATTAACATTTTAAATGATGGTTAGTATCAATAAGGTGAAAGAGACAATTTTTTCTGTATGATTTTTCTTTTGGGGAACATTTCCCCATGCATTTATTTCGGTGAGTAATTTACCAAATGGATTTGAGTTTCATTACATGCAACAACTGGATATAATAGGTTTGAAATAGGTTAGCACAAACATGGTTGCCCTTGGAGTCACCTTCTTTTGTTATAGAGCAGATTTCAGCTTGCCTGTTCTTGAATTAAAAAAAACATTCTGCATTGCAGTCTGCTTAGGTGGTAGTGGCATTTTTCCCCACTAAAAAGATAGCAAATATATTACAGCTTGCCCTTTCTTGTTTCGAAAAACTGGCAGCTGAATAGGCATAGTTTTGTGTTTTGCATATCACAAGTTGCTTCATTACAAGCAATATGTGTGAAATGTCTCAGAAATCAGCAGAATCAGAGGAACATCTGTATGTTTCTAAATAGATTCTCCCCCTTTTTGCAGCTTCACGATACATTTGCTTGCTTCAAAAACATCCTTGTTTATTAATCTGTTAGTGACACAAAAGACAATTTCATAATTCATTATCTGAATGTTGTATCCAAAGGTAATGTTTTCCTAAATCAATTGAAGGAAGTTTTAAAGTCCGTAAAGGGGGCGTGCATAAGCGCACCAGCGTGTCTACCATCCCTGTCTTACTGTCTCCATTTACCCGTAAAAACTTTCTTTGTTCATGTTTATATTTATACCTATACCTATTACCTTGTACATGTTTGACAAACAAACAAAACAAAATAAAATAAAAAGAAATTGCAGGGCTTGGGCTTGTTGTTGATACCTTTGATTGAAGTCCTCTTTTTAAAAAAAAAATCAGAGCTTTCCCACTACTTAAGGAATTACTGCAGAAGCATACTTCAGCCAGAAACTGAGGAAGAATAAATATTAGGGTAATGTCTTTAATGATTGGACAAGTGCAGGTGATTATAAGGTTAATTGTATCCCAGCTGAAATGTATGATGACTATCATTAGGAAAAGGACGCTGGCTAAAATTTATCATCCCACCCATTTTGGAATTGGAAAACTGGAAATTGGAAAATGCCTTAATTTTTAGAGAGCACTATGTCTTAAGACTCAATTTCTGTTTATCACTAACTAGCATGCTTAGAGCCAAAGGCTTGTTAAGTTACAGGTATGGAAAACATCTGATCATCATCATGTTTTCCACTCCTACCTTAATTTCCTTTTTCCCCCTGATGGTTGTTTCCCCCGCATATGTCTTTTTATCACATGAATGGTCAGGATTCTCTTTAGCTCATTTGGGAAGAAGATGAAGTGACAAGATAGGGAGAACGTGAACTATTTATTGTGCATGAGCATGCTGAAGCAGAACTTTGGTGGGGAGAGGAGCGGGAGGAGAAAGAGGAAGAGGAGAAGGAAGAGAGGAAAAGGAGAAGAACAAACAAGAAAAACTTGTACACAGCCTGCCTCTCAACAATTCTGGGTGACATGACAAAGAAACTGCAATAAAATCAATAAAACATAAAAGATATAGAAAAAAGCTAGCAAGCATGATGAAGCAGGAAATTTCATTGGAGTAGGACAATTTCATCATAAAATGTAGTTTTAAGATCACATCATTTTGAACCACTCCTCTCCTCAAAATGTTGCCCACCACTTTTCCCATCTAGAAAAGGCAGAAAAGGTAAGGCACTTCTGGATAATTGTAAGACATCCAGAGATAATATTTTGAAGTGACAAGGGATTCTGATCTCAACCAGTGTCTTTTCTATGTAACTGGAAGTTTCTTTTCCTCTATCTTTCCCTTGTGATAAAAACATATCTCCAAAAAGTCATTTTTCCCCCAGAGAGAATATTCTGTTAGGGACCTGAAAAGCTGAAATGTAGGGGCCATTTTCTCTGAAGTAATAACCTTCATCATTTCCCCTGAAAACCTTCATCATTTCCCAGAAAAAAATGAAGATCACAGTTCACATATTGTCCTCCAAAAGCAGATTAAATTCTCTTCTTTTACAGGCCGGACCTGGTAGACATGAATACTGTTGCTGTTCAAAGCAACCTTGCAAATTTAGAGCATGCTTTTTTTGTAGCTGAAAAACTTGGAGTTGCCAGGCTTTTGGATCCTGAAGGTGAGTTGCTGAATTGAAAATACTGTTGATTGACAGGCTTCATAAAGCTTGACAGGAAGCCTGATGTTGTGGTATCTGTAGTTTAAACATTGCCTATGTCCACTTGTACCTTTTAGATGTCGATGTCTCCTCGCCAGATGAGAAGTCAGTAATCACTTACGTATCATCGCTTTATGATGCATTTCCCAAAGTACCTGAAGGTGGTGAAGGCATCAGTGCACACGTAAGTAAGAAAGTAGTTTTATACATTCATAGAAGTTTTGAGACAGAATTACTGAAACATTATGGAACATTAAGAGTGTGGCTGTCTCATTGGGGCTCAAAATTTATATAACTGCTATAACTTGAATAACAAAAGGTCATAGAATGATAGTGCTAAGAAGTGAGAGTTCTCCCTTTGGTCATATTTCCTGCATGCAGGAAAGGTGAATCCACCATTTTTCAGATGTGTTCTATAGGGTTTACATTTACCTGATATTTAGGCTGTCGAGCCAGGGCATTTTGAAATGAGTCTTCATGGACAATAATGCTGATTAAAGTATATCATGAAATTGGCAACTAGGTGTATGAGTAATTTTTGGGGTCTCTTCTTCAGGCTGACCCACTAGAACAACATTTCCCAAGGTTTCTGGGTAGGTGGCCCAGCATAGGGTAGGTTGGAAGAGGGGATGGTTTTGTTTGAAGGGCAGGTGCATTCCCCCAGCTTCGTCTGTATGAGTGGTAGGTGCGTATGCCTGCCACACACACATGTTGGGCTGAAAGTGCCATCACCTGGTGCCCATGTGAGTTGAGCTGTGCATGCACACATATGCGCACCAGTCCACTGCTCACATGGCCCAGTTGTGAATAGGCCACAGCCCAGTAGTGGGCCACAGATTGGGGACTCCTATATTAGAGCATAGCCATGTGTGGAAAGAAAGCATAAAAGCCTGATGTGATAGAGATAGAGTTATGAAGTTAAAAACAGGTCACTGGGGGGAGGGGAGAAAAGAAAGAAAGAAAAGAGAGGGATATTAACAGAAGAGGGCCTCAAAAAAAGTATAATGCTTCCAATAAGGATGGCCTGTTTCTCAGGATAAGCAAGGGAAATGCTAGGAGTATAAGCTAGAAATCAGGTAGATTAGAGAACTAAAATAACAGAAGGATACATGGGCTACAAGTACATAGAGGTGCTATAAAGGAGAGTGGGCAAAGAATGAGCAAAATCTTATACTGGGTATAGGAGAGGAGGATAATTTGAATCAGAAGCCAAAGAAAGTATAGGGCTGGAAGATCCAATCTCTGCAATGTTATTCAAAAATTGCTTGCAAAGGAGACTTTGCCAATTTTAATTTTAATTTTTGCTGTCACTTTAGGACTAAGTTAAATAGAGATTATTGATTGCTTATCTATAACGCAACAGAAACAATTGACAAGCAGTGTCTTTACAATTGTGTGCTACTTTATTGCTTCTCTTAGGATGTTGAAGTCAAATGGATTGAATACCAGAATATGGTGAACTACCTCATCCAATGGATTAGGCACCATGCCACAATAATGAGTGACAGAGCATTTCCAAACAATCCTGTAGAACTCAAGGTGATTTTTTTCATTTGTTTATATTGCCAGAGTACAGTTTTTAAAGAATATTAGGTGGTACTACTTTAGAGTAATCATCTATTCGTGATCCACAAAACTCCCATGTCCTTTAAATTATAGAAATGGCACTGCTGGAGCATAAAATACTGGATTCAAGAAGGGTCTGCCTTTTTCCAAAGACAGAATCTTCCCAAAGCCAGCACCAGCACAATGCAGAGTGGGTACAGAAGAGGGTGAATTTTTATTTTATTTTATTTATTTTTGAAATTTTTTATGCTGCCCAATCCAATGGGCTCACAAAGATTAAAAACATAATAAATAAAATACAATATAAAACCCCTCAAAATTAAAACTCATCTAAAATTAATTAAATATGCCAGTACAGTTATTCTGGGAATTTAAGAGGTTAGCATAGTTTGCTGTGTTACATGTCCCTTTATGTAAAAATGCTGGAAGCTATTATGTCAGAGAGAACGTTAGGTTAAATTTCTTCTCCCTCTCATGTTATTTTCCTACAAACATCACTTTTATGCATGAAGTTCTCACCAATGGATTATCTTCTGTCCTTATCACATGATCTTGAGATTGGTGGCTATATAAATTTGATAAATAAATTCACAGTCAACCTACTATTACTTACAGGGCAATGGAAAAAAACTGGATTTCTGGTCAACTATGTATAAACATAGTGATTCCAGATATTAGAATATTGGGAAGGAGCCACAAATCTAAACAGTGTTCATGTAAAGATTAAGCAATAAAGCCAATCCCTGGCTTGGAGGCATTAGCATGCATTTTAATCTGAGGCTGCGCAAGCCACTGCCACAGCTAACACAAATTTAGTGGTTTGGATTCTTGTCCTGTTCATAAAAGAGACATCAAACAGAATTCTCTGCAGCACTTAACTATGGGGATTACATCCATGAACACCAGCGGGTAGAAGATTTAAGTTAACCTTGGACTTAGAGAACCAAGATGGCCAAGGGAAAGCTGAATGGGAGACATACGGTTTAATTCTCTCTTTTCTTGTAAATCCATATATTTTGTTCTTGATATTAAGTAAGTTAGACAATTTGCTTTCAAAGTGATGAGCATGACAACTTTTAATAAGCCTTAGTAAACCAGAATATTTCAGTGAAGACTTCAACGTTTGTTTTCCTTTAGGCACTTTATAACCAATATTTACAATTTAAAGAAACAGAAATTCCACCAAAGGAAATAGACAAATCAAAAATCAAGCATCTATATAAACTACTAGAGGTAAGCTATATTGTGTGGACTGGTGCAGGCTGGATTCATTTCTCACTTTTATGCTTGATTTGGTTTCTCAATTTTATGCAATTATTGCTTGCCTTCAAAGGTTTGGATTGAATTTGGGCGTATCAAGCTTCCTCAAGGCTACCACCCAAATGACATTGAAAAAGAGTGGGGGAAGCTAATTATTGCTATGTTGGAAAGAGAGAAAATGCTTCGACCAGAAGTTGAAAGGTGGGTTGATTATTTGTTTTATAGGCATGTTTCCCTGCCAGGTTGAAACTGCTTACTAGGATGCATTACATAATAGACAGAGACCTCTTAATTTTTAAACAAAGATAGTCAAAATTTCCTTTGTAGAAATGAATTGTCAGGTGAGCTCATTAATTGGATATTGCTTTTATATTGAACAAATATCTGTACTTATGGTTATTTTTATTGACATAATTATCAAGCAGCTTATGCAGAATTCTGTGTTAAATAGCAAATATGTAACTGTAACCTTGTCTGATGTTTTGCCCATCCGAATTTGGACAATTATTCCAGTTATCAAACATTGCTTACAGTTAAACAGTTTTCTCCAAGTTTATGTTTCAATCCTGACCAACTTTTGAGTAGATAATCAGTTTTTTTTATTAAGGTTGCAGACCAACAAAAAGTAGATGATACTTTCCGAAGTTTGTCTGGGCATTTACAGGATTGAGTGGGCTCCCACCATCTTTTTCTCAGAAGCCTCAAGAGAATTTAAAAAAAAGTGGCGGTTATCTCAAGTCTTGGTGACCCAACTGAGATAGCAGACCAAATCCCTTGGAAGGGCAGTCTTGATAGATTGCATCAGAACCTTGTGCCATGGTGTCTGCTCAAGAAAATACATGCTGATGCCAAGGACATTGTGCGCCATGAAATCTAAGCAAATAGGCTGGCTCCCCAAGCCCACGTGCAGTCTTGGTACTCTTTTCAGGACTGCTTGAGCCTCCTGGATAATTACTGAGAATTCGCATTATGTTCCCTGATAGTCTGAGGTAGAGAAAAGATGAAAGCTGTACCCTCAGCACTGAAATAATTTTAACAATGAAAAATAATGAATTCCCTGTCCCCTTTCAAAGAAAAAAATGAAAATCTTTCTTGAGCCAATATATGAGACAATGGCTTTGCCCATTCCACTGGGTACCATGCTCATCTTAAGTATGACCTTTGCCTTTGTGTATCTTATAATAATTAACTTTATTAATTTAGTGGCATGCAATGTTTCAAATTCTATGCAAGCTGGCAATTGAATTGTCCCTGAACTTATCTGTCCACTTGTTTTCCCCTTGTGTTACAGATTTCCCTGTTAAAGTCTGTCCCATTAGCCATGAGAATTAGACCACCATTTTGTGGGCTGCATATTTTTGAATCCTAGAGCTGGATATATGCTATCATGCATAGAAATTCTACAGTTTGTTGTTTTAACCATTACAATTGTATAAACTAAATTATGTGTGGGAAAGACATGACATTTAACCTCTTTGCAAATATTTTAAGTGGAATCCCTCTATTGGGCATATAACAGACACGGGCATTCATATGAAAAATAAAGGGAGGGGATATGACATGTTCATTATGTAACTTAAGTACTTGAGAATCAGAATTGTGACATAATTGCACAATTATGTCATTAGCATGGTGACATGAACACTATATTTCCTTATGTTATCATGCAAGTACTACAAATGCTTCTGGCTGGACACAGTCAAAATTCGACTTTTTTCCCCTCACCGATGACCTGTTTCTGAGCCTCCCCAAAACATTCATCTTTGGAAAAACGCTGAATTAAAGGGTATCCTGTGGGTTATTAAAGCAACAAAAAAATGGAGGCAAAGACTAGATACCATCATTAAGCTTGATGTTTGTTGCTACTGCAATATCCATTATATAGAAGAAAAGTAGCAAAGTTCTAGTAAAGGCTGAGTATTCAGTATTCAGTCTTCAGCAGCAAGTGAGATTGTCTCAAGCATCTATATTGTCCTTCCTGTACCAAATTATTTTTCTCTATATTTATTTTGACTGGTTGTGGATCATAACCTGTTAATATTTTATCTGTGTATTCATTTCTCTCAGACTACCCAACCAAAAAACCTTTAGTTTGCCTTTTGATCTCTCTGACTTTTTCCACATTTGCCTCCAGCTTAATGAAGTTGGATCCCAGAGAGATGGTCTACAGGTAGAGCTCTCGCCTCACAATCAGGAGGCTGTGAGTTTGATCCTAGGTAGAGGCAATTATTCTGCTTGGGCAGGGGGTTGGATTAGATGACTTACAAGGTTCCTTCCAACTTTGTCAATCTGTGAAATCTGTGAAGTAAGAGAGCAAAAGCATTATCTTATTCATTCAAGGCTTTGTTTCTTCTTTACATGGAAAGTATGCTAATGATTTCCCTCAGCATACATTGTGTTTATTAGGAAAACAAAAAGTTGGGGTAATCTGTGGTCATACTTGGTAGGAAAGGGACTTGATGGGCAGAGAGAGAAGGGAGGGACCTTGCTTGAGGTCTGTGGGAAAATGGATTAATTTGATGGGCCAGCTAGAAGTTCCTCATCCCTGCTCCTCATCCCTTCACTAGAAGTTCCTCATCCCTTCATGGAAAGGGTGGGGTGCCTCAGCCCAGGTTGTAGTATTTTTTTCTCCCATCACTAAGCCCAACTTTTTCATCTTGTGTGTTGTCTTATCTAAAGGAGCTTCTGTTATGAGGGGAAATTGGGAAACACTAGCTGTGTTTGAGAAGAGGCATGTATAAGGCACTGGCATCATGGAATGTATTATTAATTCCCAACATTTCCGTTCAGTGTAACCTCTCTTGGAGTATAGATATATTCAAAGTTTGGAGGGTACCTTTAAGTAATTTGCATCACAGTCAGTCAGTAGTTGAAAGTGTCTCAGTAGTTTTGTGTTAGCATTTGTTAACTTTAGTGGGCAAGAGCTGAAGAGTGAGATAGCCCAGTCTTTGCTAGATATTCTGTATTGCGAATGCAAAAATCCAACTGATTTCTAAATTTCCATTTGATCTAGATCTAAATAACTAGATGCAAGCAAAGAGTTTTGAGTTTGCTCCATCTTTGCTATCATCACAATTTTCATATATGATAAGCCTAGTCTTAACAGTTCAGAATAGCATTAATATAAACTGCAGGTTATTTACAGAATAGGAATTTGTTGAACAATAAGATTCATTATAAAATAGTCTGCTGTTAAAGGAAGTGTAGTGCTAAAGGAGAAGCGGTTTCAATTTCCTTAACAAACTAAAGACTGTAGAATTCTAATGGTTGGATATAATGTTGATACTCCTTGCCAGCAAGAAATCAGAACGCCTGCTTGTGCTGGCATTTTTGCCTGTACATGTTCAAAATCTTTTTAATGCCAAACAGTCAAAATAAAGGAATCACTACCACATTTTATAGAAAAAATTATAGCAGTCCATAAACTGACATTAGTGTCCAATCCTAGCCACTTGCAAAAATAACCACTGACTCTGCAATTCTGATCTTTTTATCCCAGTAATTGCACAGTGAATCTGTTTAAATAGAACAAAAACATTTATAAATACATTCTTAATTTGAATTTTTTGCAAAGTAGTATGTGAAAGATAATGTAGTGCCGGTCCTGTTTTGGCTGTAATATAAGCAATTATCGAAAGCACATGAAGTTGGAGCATAGCTGAATCAAATGAAGACAGACCTAAATGAAAGACCACTAGTGTATCCCATGTAAAAGCAAATATGAGTATAATGGATCATTTCATTTTAAAAAATACAACTCTATAGAATGACTATTGATTGATTTTTTTTTTTACAACTTGGGAGTTGCAGATCTTTAAAAACAAGATCTTCTTATCCTGTCCCATATCAGTTAGGTTTCTGGGATTGGATGACAGTTACCTAAAGGTATTTGGCACTTTTCCTTCAATGTTAACGCCCTAATCACTCTGATCAGTCCCTACTTGTACAGGCACTTAAAGAGAGTGAGCCAAGCCCACATTGGCATATATATAGCTGAAGGCAAAATCTGAAGAGGAATAATATTTACAGGATTTTGAATATGCACGCTAAAGCCTATTTAAGGTTGCAGTGGTGGAACTGCTCTTAAAGCTAGCTCCTTTCTGGTAGCTGTGCATCTTTGCAGACATTCTGCTTTTTTTCAGTTTTCAAACAACCAAGGAGCTTTTTGACTATGAAAAATGAATGCTAACAGTTATGGCTACCAGAGTAGTGACTCTTTTAGTAATAGCACTAGTACCCGAACCAGCATCGATTCTAATGAAAACTTTGTATCTGTTAACTGTGGTCCAACTCTTGTTAATTCGTGTATAAGCTTCGGCAATGGTCCAATGGAAGGATCCAGGTAAGTTTTAATATTACATTGTAGAATTTGGTTCAGCTTTATTTGGTAATGGTTAATACTACTTTCTTGTATATGGTATATATGTAGTATATGGAGAAAAGGTATAATCAGCCTTATGTCTTAATTTCGATGTCTTTAGGTTAGATATGCTGCAGCAAATTGCAAACAGAGTTCAGCGGGACAGCCTGAGTTGTGAAGACAAGCTAATGCTTGCTCGAAATGTTACGCAGTCAGTAAGTAGTTTTGAACATCTAGTTTTTGACTTTTTTTCTATA
>JANHFQ010001091.1:622711-644377 GCA_032468035.1 Aparallactus werneri
GAAGCCCCTAGGTGGAAAAACAGCTCAGCTGTGCTGCAAACAGAGCAAATTAAGGTAGCTATAGAGTGCGAGTGGGTAGGAGGGCCCAGCAGCAGAAAAAAAATTTTTTTCAAAAACTAGCCGCGGGCCGGGTAGATTGAGTCGGCGGGCCGTATCCGGCCCCCGGGCCTTAGTTTGAGGATCCCTGCTTTAGAGCAGTGTTTATCAACTATGGCAACTTTAAGATGTGTGGACTTCAAACTCCCCGAATTCTCCGTCTGCTCTAGAATATCCCAGATAAGTAAGAGCTGTTATTTAAAGTGGATATCTTTTATATCAAAATCAGTTATGCAAACCTTCTAATTTGTACTATTTCTAAATATTACCAATTAGATTTTATATAGTGATGAAATTACAGAGGGTAATTGAATGAAACGAGTAATTAAAAAGAAACAGAAAGGAATTACATGTTTTTGTTCCTTCAGGTGTTGCAAAATGATGTCTTAGCTCACCAGTCTACTGTGGAAACAGTTAAAAAAGCGGGAAATGATCTGATTCAATCAAGTGATGTGGAAGAAGCTAGTAATCTGCAAAACAAACTTGAGCTTCTGAATCAACAATGGCAAAATGTCTTGGAAAAAACAGAAAAAAGGAAGCAGCAGCTAGACAGTGCTTTGATCCAGGTGTGTATGAGAAGTGTAAAAGATCATCCAGTTGTATTGAGTTAAATTTGGGTCTATTGAAGCCAAAGGTAGGCACTTTAAAATTCTCCTCACACTTTGCTATCTCTGCAATAGAAAAACATTGGAACATAATTTTTTATAAATTACTAATAGCTTAAAATACCTAATTAGAAATCTTAAATTGGACAGATTGTTATGTGTGTATTTTTAGCTTCCAAATGGAAATTCCCAGTCATAAATTGGGATTTGAAGTGTAAATCCGTGATCAGTAGTACATTTTACATAATTGGTATAAGATTACTTAGTTTTTTTCCTTTTTTCCTTCTCACTCAACATTTTACTATATGTATAATTTTTGTTTTAACCTTTTGTTTTAAAATTAAATTTAACATTTTTGTTTTGTTTAGGGAATTCTTAATTTAACAGCATTTCCTTTTATGCTTATAGGCTTTTTAAAATCCTGTGATTTACTGAGTTCAACTTTTGCAATGTCTAAGCTGATACAGCAAGTCTGTTTAATGAAATATGTTATGATGACGTTATGTTTAGGCCCAGGGTTTCCATGGTGATGTTGAAGACTTACAACAATGGCTGACAGAAACTGAGCGTCACCTTTTGGCATCAAAGCCTGTTGGTGGCTTACCAGAGACTGCAAGAGAGCAGCTTAATACCCATATGGTAAGGATTTTAGTAGTGCAGATGGCCCAAATTTGGAAACTAACGTTTTGTGGCTGTTTGGAATGAAAAATTTGCAAATTCTGCACAGAAAAATAACTCCAAAGGCATTAATTTTGTAAATTACCATAGGTGAACAATCTTCATATTAGTTTAGAGACAAAAACAATTTTAAGGAAATATGGGATCTCTGGTTAGCTGCTATAAAGTTGTGTATATAATTTATATTCTTTCACGTGTCCTAATACCAAACTCTTAATTACCTCCAAGTTCTCCAAACAGAGAACTTACTATTATGTGTCTTAATCCTTCAACTTTATTGTCCATTTATTATTTCTTGATTCATCCAACTCTAGTTGCCAGTGTTTAAAGACAGAATCTGGTTTTTTCCCCCTGTGTCCAGACAGCACAGTTGTATTACTTTGTTTTCAGTGAGTTGAAGGCTCATTAAAATATGCCTATCTCTAGGACTTGGAATATAACATACCCAGGTCCAATTTTACTTGCATATTCATAACTTATAGTTAGTGGTTTGGTAATCATTGCCAAAATTCCAGTCTAGGTCTGAAATGAAAAGATGTGATTGAGAATGCCTCTCTCTTGGGTAGGTTTTTCTTTTTTAATGGCATTCTTTGCATCTGACTAATAGATCAGATTTTCCTGGATTATTTTCCAGTTGCACAAATGTCCCAAAAGTGCTTTTTCAAGAGGCAACTGGACTTTTCTGCTTTTTCTTTGAAGATGTTTCGCTTCTCATCCAAGAAGCTTATTTCGCTCTGAAGTTGCAGAAATGCTTTGCTAAAGTAAAAGGCATTTTTATTCTAGAAAAAAAATCACTAAATAATAATTTTTTTTCTGAATTTGGAATATGCCTATTTTTTTGTTATGGATTGAAGACTCCACAGATGTAATTGTCTTTAGTCTCACATGATCCCAGAATGCTTCAAGGCCAGTTGTGCAAAATAACTTTGAAGATTACTTAACAGATAACATTGAATTATTTGCTCAAATATTTATTCAAAGTACACGACAAATAGAATGCCTATAAAGACTTGGGAAACTCATGCATTTGACTAACATTTTTTAAATTGTTGATTCATTTTGACCAAAGAATGCACACAATTCTGTATGCTATTATGGGCACGTTCCTATAAACATCTGGTGAATGTTTCACATTACCCACAATGTGTTTTTCTTAACTCACGCAACCTTCCCCCCACAAAACTTGAGTCCATAGTCCCTACAACTGCTTTAGAGGTTAATAGTTTAGAATCAACATTGATTGTAAATGATGTGGCCTATTCTCTCTTTCTGTCTAGGAACTTTGTACTGCCTTTGAAACTAAGGAGGAAACATACAGATGTCTGATGCAGAAGGGCCTACAGATGCTTGCAAGATGCCCAGAGTCTATGGAAACTAATGTTGAGCAGGATATAAATAATCTTAAAGAAAAATGGGAATCAGTAGAGACCAAACTTAATGAAAGAAAAGTATGTTATAGAATGAATATGAGAAATTTGCACATTTAGGAAGCTTAATGTTAGATTATTTTCAGTGTAGGAGGGTTGTGAGGTTCTTTAGCAAGAGTTAATGAAACCATGTAGTCTGTGTAGTAAATAGTGCCAAACATCTATGCCTATAAGAAAAACTATCAGTAAACTGTAGGGAGTAGTCCAGTGTCTCTAAAAAAAATCTTTTTAGAGTCTATAGATGTATAGAGTCTATAGCTTGAGGAATAAACATTCCCCTAATCCATCTTTTTGCCATTTGGAAGTACACAGTACACTTTAAGAGCCTTGTTGACATTGTATAACAGTTCTTCAGAGTATTAAGTGAAGAGATCATGTTGTGTCTAGGGAGTCAGGAGCAACTTACTGATAAACATACGCTTTCATAGAAGTAAACATGATTTTCTCAGTTAAACAATTTAATCTGATTTGGACTATACATTTCATCTGGAAGCCATAGAAATACAAATATTAAAAGCAGAAGTGAATTAATGAATAAACAAAGATATTTGGAGGGAGAAAAGCTTTTGGATGGATGGATGGATGGATATATTTGTTTATTTATTTTGGTCATGTACATTTAGTCCTCAACTTATGACCACAATTGATCCCAAAATTTCTGTTGTTAAGGGAAACATTGTTAAGTGAGTTTTTGACCCATTTTACGACCTTTCTTGCTATCATTGTTAAATGAATCACTGCAGTTATTAAGTTAGTAACCCGGTTACAAAGTGAACCTGACTTTGCTTGTCATAAGGTCACAAAAGTTGATCACATGTTCCCGGGACACCACAATTGTCATAACTATGAACCAATTGCCAAGCACCCCGCATTTTAATCAAGCTAACATGAGGACACTGTGTCACTGTAAGTGTGAAAAATGGTCATAAATCGTTTTTTCAGTGCTATTGTAACTTTGATCACTAAATGAATGGTCATAAGTTGAGGATTAGTGTAGTAGAAATTAACAGACTGGCTCAGTATGCCCCTTTTAACTATAAGCACTTACTCATGTCTGGGAGGTCCCTTTTTCACTTCCTTGCATGTGCTGTCACTTGTAGGTAAGCCTTCCTTCACAAAATGCTTTTAAGATATTTTGGGATCACAGCTCCCAAAATTTGGAACTATTGTGAATATAGGCAGATTTGTTTTATGAATACTAGGAGTCACAATTTATTTGGAGGGCAAGTTATCAGTGAATTTTTTTTAAAGATAAGCTACTCTGGTTCATAAGTTCATCTGTCATTTGTGACATGTGTTCCCTAGAAGACAGCAGGGGCAATTATTCTTTTTGTTGAGTTTTTGGTTTTGAGCCAGCCTGGTAATTGCCTCAGGAGCAACTTCATTCTGTAGCAAGAATTAGTCTTCTGTGCAAATTATAAGGCTTAAATTATAATGTTAACTTTATCCAACGGTTTTCTGAGCCATTCCTGACAACCTTCATACAGTACTGAGCACAAAGTCCCTATTTGTGCAATTATGATCAAAACTACAAAACCTATGTGTTTCTAAATTTCTGTCTAAATGCTCCTTGGTCTTAACATTGAACATGTAATGGTGATATTGTTTTTGTTTTAAGAGGTCACATGGGGTTAAATTTTGCTCAATCCCCATTTTTTCCCTTCTTTTTCTGCTTAACTATTGTGTTGCAATATTTTATCTAGATACTGTTTTAGACAAGAACACATGTTAGCATTAGCTTAGAAAAATTATTAGGGGGGAACGCCAACATCAATGGGCCTCCTCCAAATTATATTCAACCACATCATGATTTACTATTCTGTAAAGCTTCCATTATGGTTAATTATGTTGTGTTCTTACAGATCAAGCTGGAAGAAGCTCTCAATTTGGCAGTGGAGTTCCACAATTCGTTACAGGATTTTATCAACTGGCTTACTCAAGCTGAGCAAACTTTGACAATGGCTTCTCGGCCAAGTCTTATTTTAGACACTGTCCTATTTCAGATTGATGAACACAAGGTATGAAAGAAAAGAGCAGAATCATAACTTTCCACCCTAGATGCATTGGGCTGAATTGTACATAAATTAGCTCAGCAACATATAGCTTCTGAACATTGGTTTAAGTAACATCATATATTTTCTCTGCCAATACAATAGGCAGCTTTACATTTCTAGATACTTTTCAAATTTCAGTATTACCTTTTTCCTTTGAAAGGTCTTTGCCAATGAAGTAAATGCTCATCGTGACCAGATTATCCAGCTAGACAAAACTGGAACTCATTTGAAGTACTTCAGCCAGAAACAGGATGTGGTCCTCATTAAGAATCTTCTCATTAGTGTCCAGAGCAGGTGGGAAAAAGTAGTTCAGCGCTTAGTAGAAAGAGGAAGAGCCTTGGATGATGCAAGGAAGCGTGCCAAACAGGTAACATGGCAGTGCGCCATCTCAATTTTAAATACTATATCTCAAATCAACACCACTTTGCCCCAGGATTATGTATGTAACTTTAACTTTCTCAATTTGTTCGTAATCTGAAATGAGATTTTAATTCTGAGGTTTTTAATTCTAACTCCACAAGAGCCTGAAAGGGAAGTGATTCAGGATTATTTCCTACATGTAATGTTAATTTGGCATGATTCTGATGAATGCATCTAAGGGGAGCTTAGGCATGGATGAAAGCAACAAACATAAAAAATCCAAGTGTTTCATTAATAGTCAGTTGGGTTATTTTTAAAGAAATAAGTAAAAATATTCTTGTCTTTGTGTAGTGAAATTGATAGTGATAGCTGTTTTTGAGAAATATAAGTAACTGAAGGCAATGATGGAGCAATTATGAAAAAAAATCCTTAGGTTTTTTGTTGTTTTGTTGTTGTTTTTTGCAGATAGGCATACTCTCATATAATTAGCAGGTTTCTGCATCACCTCCCATGTTCTGACCAGAAGACACATGTGAAGCTTCTCTGAAAGATATTGAATAACTAGAAGCCTTTCCTCTTTTTTTCTTTTCATTTTCCAGAAAGCCCAAATTAAGCACTTATATAAATAGTGGACTTTATCGATCTGTTCATATGGTAACTGATGAGATACTGCCAGAATTACTTGGTTTAAACAATCATTTCCAGCTCTCTGATTCTATGACTCATTGTACCATTCACTTTACCTGAGGCCTGACATTATCATCTGTGCAATCAACCCAATGAAATAGTAGTTTAAAATATTTTTCAAATTCACATTAGATATAGCAAGGTTTATTCATATGCATTAATGCATCATTAAGTGCATTAATTTCCAATCAGTGACACTTGCATTATATCAACCTTACTGAAAGAATTAGATTAAGCAAGAACAAATACAGTACCTATTATAACATAATTTGCAAATCAAAAAGCCTGTTTGAAAGAAAAACAAGGCATTCTTTTCAATATATTGTCCAGGCCCATTTTTAATCCCCTGATTTTGATTATTATTCACATTTAATATCTCGAGACTAAATGTTTATTAATAATCTATCACTGGAAAAACACAAGCACACCTCTTATTTTTCTGCAGTTCCATGAAGCGTGGATCAAACTTACCGAATGGTTGGATGATTCAGAAAAGTCTTTAGATGCAGAATTGGAAATTGCAAATGATCCAGACAAAATTAAAATGCAGCTTGCTCAGCATAAGGTGAGTCACTAATAATGGACCTGTCTGATTTGTAGAACCTGTCTGATCTATTACCTAAAGGCGTCATGATGTAATGAGCAGGAGAGTGAATATTTGCTGCTATCAAATTCAGACATTGGCTGCTTTCCAGCTTATAAAAGAAATAGAAATTGGAAGGCATCTCTGTAGAAAGCGCTATTCTTGTGGAAGAGACCCATATGTGATCATGAAGGACCATATTAAAGAGTATTTGAGCCAATTAATTACCCAATCTGAACTCTATACTATCCATTTCTATATGCAGTCAGTTTAGTTTGCCAATAGGATTCACAAGAGGTTAATTGATATTTTTTGTTTGAATTGTTTTAATATTGTGGGGATCTCTTTAAATTCAACCATCATCGTTCAGAATTTTGATAAAGTTTTAATTACTTTAGTAAAATTCTCTCCATCCCCACACCATTTGAAAATCAATGCAGTGATAGAATTTTGTCTTGTTTCTTTTAGAAATCTCTCTGAATGCTTCCTTTGCATCTGTAGTATTGCTTTCCTGTCATGCTAAGAATTAGAAATTTCAGCTTCCATAGGAAGTGAATTGTACCATAACAATAATCCAACTAGCTCAATTTTGTGTAGTGGGCATTCTAGTTAGCAGTTCCAAATGGTACAGTCATAGCTCTTCTGGGGGCATCAAATTGTGAAAGGCTTAATGATTCAGGACATGCAGTAGTGGTTAACACTGGGAGGGAAAGACGAGAGGTTTCTTTCTGGAGCACATTTGGCTCCATGACAATCTATTGCCCCTCTGAAACAATTATTCTATGGACCAGGGTTATGAGCATGAAAGGGGGAGGGAGGAAATGTATGATTGGATTGTTACAATCTGCTCTATATACAGTAGCATCTGCTCAGCATTATCACAAATTGACAGAGTTGGAAGGGACCTTGTAGGTCATCTAGTCCAACCCCCTGGCCAAGGAATGACTGCATTTACACATGGGATAACACCTACAGTGGGGGCTGCACTGTTTGCTATTTAACTTCTGCATGCAATTAAAGGTTTTGGTTGCTACCTTTAAAGCCCTATGTTAGTTAGTACCTGGATATCTTTGAGACTGTGTCTCCAGTTGGAACCTATTCCTATTGGACGGAAAGCATGATAGGAGTCCATTTCCAACAGAGTGTTCATTTAAGGGGCTTTGAGGGTGAGCCATCTCAGAGGGGACCTCTTTTTCTCAAACAGTTTTTCCCTAAGGATAAGGACAACTCCTTCCCTGTTACAGGTAGTCCTTGTCTTACGATCACAACTGAGCCAAAATGTCTGTTGTTAAGTGAGATAGTTGTTAAATGAGCTTTGCCCCATTTTACAATCTTCCTTGCCACAATTGTTGAGTGAATTATTGCAGTTGCTAAGTTAGTAACACAATTGTTAAGTGAATCTCACTTCCCCATTGACTTTATTTGTCAGTAGATCTCAAAGGTTGATCACAGGACCTTGGGATACAGCAACAATCATAAGTATGAACCAGTTGCAAGCATCTGAATTTTGATCTCATGAACATGGGGATGCTTCAAAGGTCGTAACTATGAAAAATAGTCATAAATCACTTTTTAAGTGCCATCGCAACTTTGAATGGTCACTAAATGCACTTCTTGTAAGTCAAGGACTACTGTACTTTTCTGAAGAGCAGTGATGATGTGGCTCTTCTGCAGGGCTCTGGGGAATAAAGAAGTTATGATTATATGAGGGGAGTAACAGTATGTTTTGAATCAGTTATCCAGATAGCCTTTTATGCAGTATCTTGCTATTGCAAGTTATTTTGCAGGATTAAGTGTCAAAATCAGCTCATAGAAGAGAACTCGAGAATTTTACAATATGTGTGTGTTTACTAGCATGATTAATTTAATTTAAAAAGATCAACATCTCATTCCCAGTACAAAAATAGTAATGAAGTAGTAGACACAATCCTAGCAAATCTGTTTATTAAATAGTTTGCCTATGGTCTGTTTAGATTGCTGTAATCTTCTGTTTCCTTAAAACTTTGTATTATGAAGTAAACCACAAAACCATGGTTTCAGTGGTTTTAGTATTTTGCATCAAGGACATAAAAGCAGGATATGTTTAATACCCAGAATTACTTGGATTTATTCCATGAAAGTTGTCTTTGCCAAAAGTAGAAAGAAACCAAATTTTTAAAAAAGATGTCTGTCTCATATTTGTGCCAAAATAAGGCACGTTCATTGCTTTCTTATCAGTTTTTGTCTCCCTTAATATATTTAAATGTAAAATAACAGAAAGTATTGTTCACGCAGTCCATATCCCAGGATTTTTTAAAAAATGAAATATTTAAAAGTGTTTTAGCGATTAGCAATATACTTTTACCTACATGTCTGTACAAGATGTTTTGCTGAAACATTATCAGGAAAAAGGAAATAGTTTAAAAATTGCTAATTTTAATTACAAACTGGAAAATAAACAATTCAAAATCATAAAATTAAAATATGAATCAAGTTATACATATATATAGATGGAGATCAAATTCATATTTATAAGAAATGTATTCTAAGTTTTATTTCTTCTAGAGTATAAATTAATTTAGATTTATAATTGCCCTGGCTAAGATAAGCAATCTAGAATACAGAGTTAACTGATCTTTTTTCCCTGCTTGTTCTGCGAAATGTAGTACACATTTAGGACTCCATGACAAAAGCTCTGGTGCAGCTTTGATCAAAGACTTGCATCAGATAACTCTTTTGTTATTTACTGCATAAAAGGCTTTTTGAGGTTTAAAGTGTTAAGTGATCAAGAAGAAGTAAGGGTCGTTAAAATCAAGCGCATGTAATTTAAATATACTTTAATTCACTTTGTCATTGAAGCTGATCTTACAAAAGCCTTAAACTTATAACTTACAATTTTATTTAAATAATATTTGTTTCTGAAAGCCTACATGAAGAGATTGATTATGCTGTCCACCATGGTAAATTGTTCAGGAGTTCTTTAACCATATGGAGAATGCCTACAATCCTAAGAACTGTTGTGTTATTTTTTAACAGCAAGAAATGGAAAGCAGTTTGCACCTTCAGAAGTCAACTAAACCAGGCAGTGTTTGGCTCTCAAACAATTCTGATCCATTTAAATTAAAAAGAATAAGTAATAGTTTTGTTTATGTTAATCCCAAATTGATGGCTGTTACACCATATTGAAGAGCTTTGTTCTTTTGCCATTTCAATTAGATTATACCTTTTTATTGCCCAGTTAAATTCAAGTTGATTTGTGAATGTTTTAATTTTGTTGTTACAAAATAAATGGTTCTGGTTTCTTGCTATCTTGATGACATTTTTTTCTTCCCTAAATACAGCTTGCCTCAGAATTGTAGCCATTGTGATCTAATCCAAGTAGCCCAAAATACGTTTTCCTTTAGTTTACATGCCCTACTTGTTTCCTGTGACAGTTTTTTCTCTTCTCATTTTTTGCACAGGAATTCCAAAAATCTCTTGGAGCCAAACATTCAGTGTATGACACCACAAACAGGAGTGGGCGCTCTTTAAAAGAAAAAACTTCCCTTGCTGATGACAGCCTGAAATTGGATGATATGTTAAGTGAGCTTAGAGACAAATGGGATACAGTCTGTGGAAAATCTGTAGAAAGGTAGAACCTAAAGCTATGCATCCGATTTAAAAGATGACCCATAAAGCACAGCACTTTCTTTGTTTATATTATTGGCTTTTCTCTTAATTTATTGTCAATATCTGACCTTGATTAGTCTAATCTTACAAGAGGCCACTCTGAGCACAGGATGGAGTTCTTGGCTGCACATGCAGCCTTTGAAATGTTTAAATAAAACTGTTTAAATCTCAGCCAGTTTAGGATAAGCATATGGTTTGTTTTTATCAGTGTGATGAAATGAGATCTGTTCCTTCTCAACCAAGTTCTGTGGAATGGCATAGGGATCTGTGTCTTAACAATGGGAAGTAAATGGCTGCAAATGTGCACCTTTTTTTCTTTGCACATCTGTTAGACCTGAGTATAAGGATCTTGTTTTCCTACAGGAATGAATGTTGCCCAGATATCTATACTATTCTCCTGAAACATACCTAAACACCAGCATCTCAATGTTGTACTAATCCATTTGAAAACAAGCATAACATTTTGCCAAGTTGAGGGAAGGTTAGGGTTGAGATTGGGGTACGGCGAGGGCATGTAGCCTCCCTGACGATGGATGAGTAGAAGATTGGGTAGGTAGTAGGGGCTGGCATACTAACAGAAATATCATATTTTTATTCAGAGAAAGACTTAGGTAGAAGACAGCAGCAACTGCTTTGCAATCTCAAATTCTGGATTACTTATTCATCAATCAGTCAAATTGGCTAGTCATCCATGTCACCAAACCACAAATATAAAAACATCAGATGTAAAAAATATAGAAATCTAAATTCTCTGTATAAAAAAACCCAATTATATAAACTGCTAGGCAAAAAGGGGATAAAATGGCTGCCTCAACAATGGAGCCATCTGAGCAAATCTCTGGTTCTCTAGGGGCTCCAGGCCTGATAACATATCCAGGGCCTGAGGACCTTCTGGAATGTCAAAAGGGATAAAGCTCCTCATATTTCAGGACAAAGCATGGTAAATAAGGTCATTATTACCACCGTTACAGTGTTTAATCTGTAGAGTGGATAAATGTAAATTGAGCAGTTGGTTTATGAAGGGCAAAGAATATCTGAATTTGTTCAGTGCTTCTACTGAAAGCAACATATAGATGCTTCCCCCTATACTACTTGCTGCAACAAAGGAGAAATTTTAATTGGCTATGACTACTACTAGTAATATTTTTAATCTGTTTACCCTTTTTTACCTTTTCTTCTATTTTATTTAAAAAATGAATTTTGGCTCTTTCCTTTATTCATATAATACTTTTCCTAATGAATGCACATGAAAGGGCTTATTTAAGTATTTGCTTTATTTTCTTCCTTCAGGCAAAACAAATTGGAAGAAGCTCTCCTGTTTTCTGGACAATTTACTGATGCTCTTCAAGCTCTCATAGATTGGCTTTACAAAGTGGAACCGCAACTGGCCGAAGATCAGCCTGTGCATGGAGACATTGATTTAGTGATGAATTTAATAGATAATCACAAAGTAATGACCATATTACAATAACATTTGTATTCTTTTTAAGTCTGGGTCTAAGAATTGTTTTGATTGGGTGACTGTTATCAATTTATAAATTGTAAGAAGGGCTCATGAAACTATTTAATAAATTAAAACCCTTCATTGAAGATTTTCTGAAAAAAATAATCTTGTGGAAAACTGTGGGGATTTTGTTGGTTTGAAAATTTGTTTTGGAATCTGTGCTACTTTATAAAACTAAGTTATTTTAACTGATTATTTTAAGATGTTTGCAGCTTGGGCCTTGTAAATTACCCGTGGGTAAGACAATATTCTCTTGAAAAATAATATAAGGAAGTTTTATTTTTGAAATCATAAATAATGATGGTTTACTATGTTGGGATTTGGCCTAGCTTATTTCCAATTCACAGAGAGCCTGTCCCTTTCTTTTTTAATTAAAAGTGTCCGATGTAGATTAGCATTGCATTTGGATCCTGAATTGTCTAATTATAATTGGTTGAAAAATAGTTTAATAAACCATAGGATTTAGTTGGTTTCAACAAGTCATATTAATGAGTAATTATATTAGATTGCAGTAGCATAGTAGATTTCAGTTAATGAACCAACAAACATTTCCACCTCCCAGTGGTCCTACAGAGTAGAGAGCTCCTAAAAACATTCCCATTAGAAGGTTAATATCTTTAATATTAGGTTTTAGGCTTTTTGTTGTATTACCTTATTGTTATAATTTTGTTGTGATCCGCCCGAGTCCTTCAGGATTGGGCAGCATACAAATTTCAATAATAAATAAATAAACCCATTTTCTAAATCAGGTTTGAATATATCCATTTTGACTTTATTGTAGAATGCATGTAGAATACTATTAAGAGCAAAGCAAGAAGAAATAAACTTACATTAGAAAATAAGTGCAAAGGATAGAATACAAGACTTTTAATACAATTTTGAAATGGCCCGAATTTTAATGCAATTTACACTTTTAAAAACTAACTGTGATCAAGCATGTTTTCATATAGAAAAAAAGTCATATTGCATGTAAGTCATAAGGTAGCTTAACAGTGTTTAATAGAGAGTCATTTTTTATTTCCTTTGCTCAGGGCTTTCAAAAGGAACTGGGGAAAAGGACCAGTAGTGTTCAGGCTCTGAAACGCTCTGCTCGAGAGCTGATAGAAGGTAGCCGTGATGATTCCTCTTGGGTCAAGGTTCAAATGCAGGAGCTTGGTACTCGGTGGGAAACTGTGTGTACGCTTTCAGTCTCCAAGCAAACTCGACTGGAACAAGCCCTTCATCAGGTAAGAAGCAAATGCATGGCGCTGAATTCCATCTATGTAAGGAATCATAATTACTTGATCCACGTGTGATATCAAGGCAGGAGTTTTGTTCTTAAACTTTCAAACAGAATTACTGAATGAACAAGCACTCGCAGGCAGATTCATACATTATCCCATGTAATGGTCTGCAAATGCTCTGATTTTCCAGATTTTTTCCCCCCAGTCTTCTTCAAACTGCCTGGAAATGTTTGGAACTGAAAACAACCTGCACAAAAGTGACAGATTTACTTGTACAGAAGAAATTGAACTTTAAGCAACATTTCTGGTTCCCAAGTACATCCCATTTATATATAGTTTGAGAGAGATAGATAGATAGATAGATAGATAGATAGATAGATAGATAGATAGATAGATAGATAGATATAAATGATAACTGTTAAATGTCTCCACCACTTGCTCCAAAGAGTATAGGTAGTCCTTGACTTACAACCATAATTGAGCCTGAAATTACTGTTGAAAGTTATGCCAGTCAGTATGCAACATGTGACTCCCACCTGATACTACAGTCTTTTTTGCAACAGCAGTTAAGTGAATCGTTGTAGATTGTTAAGCACTTTTTGGCAGAAACTAGAAGTAAATGTTGGTTTCTGACAAAAAAAATTGTTATAAATTGCAATCATGTGATTTTGAGATGTTGCAGATGGCTATATAGGTGGATCAGTTGCTGAGCACCCAAAATGCAATCATGTGACCACGGAGGGAGGGGTTGCCCCCCATCAGAAGTTGGGTCATAAGTAGCCTTGGGAGAGGTCCATTGGAGATTCAAACACTTGATAAACAATTGATTGTAAGTCAAGAACTATCTGTACCTGCATGTTTGGGAAGACCCTTTTTTCCCTGTTCGTTCAGGACTTTGAAAAACTGCATTATAATTTGAAAAACTAAGGCTTGTATAATACCGAAGTAAAAGGAAAAGGGGAACTCTGTCATCAGAAATTACCATCTCAGTGGTAGTGTTGCTTTCAACTCTCAGAGAGAAACTTGGATCTATTCAGAGCTTTAATTAACTTCCCCCTTTCTTCCTTCAGACTAACTGATGTTCATTAGCATGGCTCCAGCTCATAGACTTAAGCATTGTTTTTGTAGGCAGGATAGCAAATTGCTCATACAACTTTCATGTGTGGCATAAATCTTATGTTTAAAAGCACTCATAAACGGTTCATTGGAGTTTCTTCAGATTTTTTTTCTTTAAAAAGATTTGCTTTTTTACTGTCAAAGATAGCAAAGGGTTTTAAATCAGATTTCTTACTTGAAAGTTAATGTGACTTCATTGCTAAATGATAAGTAATTGCCATTCTGGGCCCAATGTTTTCATACATATTTGTTCTGTCTTTTCTTGACACACACACACACCCTCCATTTGTGCAGGCAGAGGAATTCCACTCAGTTGTCCATGTGCTTCTGGAATGGCTGGCTGAAGCCGAGCAGACCCTACGTTTCCATGGGATCCTACCAGACGACGAAGAGGCTCTGTGTATGCTAATAGATCAGCATAAGGTGAGTTGGATCGTGGACTGACTCTCAAAATTAGATTTATAGAAATGTGACAATAAAATGAAAGTACTCCTGGCTTATTTATATCTAGCAAATAAAAGATGTTTTCTGTCCTAGAAATGAGGTCGTATTAAGCAGAGCAGTGGCTACAGACTGAAATCCTCTGTTTATTTAACTGATACTTTTGATAATACTGTAAACATAAATTCAACTGGCATATCCTCAGTGTGCCATCACAAGTCCTTAATTACTTAATGGAGGTGTTGTTATTAGGCAGCAGTGCACTTTATCATTCTTATAGATAAAATAAAACTTGGAAGGGGGCATTGGTTCATCGATTCCAACTTCCTGCCCATTACAGGATTCTACTACTTCAGCATCCTCAACAAAAGGCCATTGAGCCCTTTATTTAAATACTTCCAGTAGGCAGTCTGTTTCATTGTTAATCAGTGAATTGTTAAATAGCACTTGATTGAGTGACTATTATCAAGAAAACTTGATAATACTCTGTCAAGAAAACCCCAATTTGACATCAAGTTGGTGTCAACTCCTAGCGATCACATAGATCAGGGATGGTGAACCTATGGCACGGGTGCCCAAAGTGGCACGTGGAGCCATGTCAGTTGGCATGCAGAGCCATCACCCATTTCTCTTCTGGGTTCCGGTGTGCTGGCTAACTGATCTCTTTGGGTTTCTGGTGCGCATGCATGTGCGAAGACTAGCTGGCCAATGCTCATGCGGCCAAGGAAAACCCAGGTGCCAGCATGCAAACGCCGGCCAGGCACGCTCCTCGCGGGTGTTCTCAGTGGTGGGGTGGTGGCACCTCAACCCAAGCCCTTGGAACACCGACACCTCTTCCCTCCGAGGCTGGGAAACGGCTCCAGCTTTCCAGCAAAGGGAGGTGGCATTCCCCTGCCCAACTTCCTCTCTTTGTTGGCAGAGCTGGTGCATATGCCCTGGACAGCTGGTCTTACATGCATGCGCATAAGACCGGTGGCTGGCATGCATGTAATGTCATGTGCTCTTTTGGTTTCCGGCACGTGGGAGTGTGCCCACATTCGATCGCTCCCATTTTTGGCACTCGGTGCCAAAAAGGTTCACTATCACTGACATAGATTTTCTCCATGATGATCTGTCTTTAAGCTTGTCCTTCAAGCATTCCAATATTGCAACTGTGGTTAATCTTGCTGCAGTTGTCCTCTTATTCTCTTTGGCTCTCTTGAGCATTACAGGTCAAGCTGTCCTTTTTTTTCTGCTTCTTTTGGAAACCAGCTCATCAAAAGCAGGCAGATATTCTCAGGTTTCACCTTTCCAAACTCCTCCCACCAATCTTTCTTTCTCTTCCAAGTATTCTTTTTTATTTATTTTTATTTTTATTTATTTTATTTGTTTGTCAAACATGTACAAGATAACAGGTATAAGTATAAACATAAAAAAGAACAAAGAAAGTATATACAGGTAAATGGAGACAGTAAGGCAGGGATGGTAGGCATGCTGGTGCGCTTATGCACGCCTCTTTTACGGACCTCTTAGGAATGGGGTGAGGTCCACAGTGGACAGATTGAGGTTTTTTGATCCACCTCCTTTCCCATCTCCCAACAGGCTTATAGAAATGCTGCCTTTTCCCCCGTGGCTCAAAGGTTTTAACCACTAAGGCAGGATTGAGGGATTTTCTGTCTCCTTAAACAAATCTCGATTTTCCTGCCCATGACTTCCCAGCCATCATTTTCCTGACCATGACTTCCCAGCCATCATTTTCCTGACCATGACTTCCCAGCCATCATTTTCCTGACCATGACTTCCCAGCCTATTAGCCTCATGAGGATAAATCATAAATTTTTTCTTGTCTCAGAACTTATTCTGACTGAAAAAGAATTTAAAACCTCATAACAATCACCTCTTGTGTTGTGCACTATAAGCATCTCTTCTCTGTGTTTTTTTCTGTTTAGTGGTAAGAAAATACTCCAAAAGGGACCCAAAAGCCTGCAAGGTGAATTTTGTAGAAACAAATAATAGATCTGCCAGGATCTATTATTTGTTTTTACAAAATTGAATCTCTACTTTAAGAATTAAAGATACATTCTGTCCTGTTTACTCAAATTCTTACTGGGTATTTTAATAAAGTAGATAGTAACCACAAAATTGAAATCACTAGAGTAGCTGAAAATTGCTTTCCAGAATCATCAGGAACAAGCAGTAAGATCTGAATAGTATTGTATTATGAAGGGTGTGTATCTTTTGAATGGCAGCATGGTCAAGGTACACAATGATACATGTCTTTCTTTAAGATATAGCAATTATTAATTTGTCCACTTTATTCCAGTATTAATGATTTGCACACTGAAATACGTTTCTCGCTATTTTATGACTTTTTACTTCAGTTGTTTCATATCTGCAACTGTTCAACTCTTATTTCAGAACTTTTATTTTAGAATGTTAGACTGCTATTTCCTTCTGCTCCTATTCTGCTTTATGTGATTCAGTTAAACATTTGCCTCTTTGACCTTGCCAGCAAAGTCTGAAATTACTTGAGTTTTCCCTTTGAATTGTTGCCAACATCTGCCTAAGGCAGAAATTACTGTTTCTGCCTTAGGAATTCATGAAGAAACTGGAAGAAAAAAAGATTGAGCTTAGTAAAGCCACAGGTATGGGAGAGACCATCCTGGCTATTTGCCATCCGGATTCCATCACTACCATCAAGCACTGGATAACCATCATCCGAGCAAGATTTGAAGAGGTCAGTCCAATTCAAGCAGTCCTATGTGGTCAGTCAGTCCCTGACAGCCAGCAATTAGCAAGGCCATGTTTATGAGGACATGTTCCAAATGTTGAGAGCAGCAAAATGTTTAACATACCCATGCTGTCTTGTATCTAGACCTTGCTTTAGATTTTTTTTATGGTTATGTTAGGAGAAAGAAATTGAGTAGAACAGAAACTTGTATCCATTTACATTTGTGTCAGTTATTCACCCCACTTCGTAGAAAATGGGATTCAAATAGGAATGGACAACCTGAATGTTTCCAAATATTGTTCCCCTCTAATTGGCACAGGAAATGCAGTTCTGACATTTAGAGCATTCTTTGTTATTCATCCCTGCTTTAAATTGATGACACAACAGAAAACAATTATAAGTTATTTGCAATAATCACATTAAATAATAGCTGAGCTTTTTTCTTCAGCAGCCAATGAAACCTTTTATCTAAGGCACATGAAATTTCCATTAACAGTAATTAAAAGTTATATAGTGATGGCCCCTTAAGAATTGGCCGTCACCTCTGTTCCTTCTTACCCTGAAGATTTCTTGCGAGAAGGGAATGGAGGGCAAAAGCTATGGTTAAACTGTGTGAATGAACAACAACAATAATGTGGAAATCATAACAGATTGCTGTTCCTCCTTTTTAAGGTGGTAGCATGGGCAAAGCAACATCAGCAGAGATTGGCAGGGGCCCTGGCTGCCCTTATTGCTAACCAGGAGTTATTGGAAGCATTATTGTCCTGGCTGCAGTGGGCAGAGACAACGCTGACTAAAAAAGATAAAGAAGTCATTCCTCAGGAGATTGATGATGTCAAGGCACTCATAGCAGAGCATCAGGTAAAAGAACCATGTCTCTCTCCTCAAGCTGTTTCTCAGCATGGGTATGGGTAGCTCGTCAAGCAGGCCAGAAATTTACAAAACTGAAAATCCTACATTGCTTACATATCTGACAAAAACATATACATTCCTTAAATGTTATGCATCTGTTTGTCGCACTGTGTGACTTTCATGCATAAAGCAAAGAGGTAGCACAGAGAACAAAAGATTTCTTCAAAATGACACTGGCATGAAAATATGTCAGTAGCACATGACTCTCTTAAGCTTTTTTTTGTTCTTGCAGAGGACAAACTAAGCCAGTATTTTAACAGTGCAGTAGGTTGTAGCTTGAGGGTCAAAAAGTCTTGGGCACAAAATAAAACAAAAATAATCCAGAGTACGTGTGTGCTAAGTTAGGGTGCCTTTGTTTCAAGCATGATGTTCTGTGCTGGGTCCTCAAACGGAAAGCATGTGTTTCCTTCATTTCAAAGAAAACTGCTTCTGCTAAGGGGAATAGTTTTAATAGAGGATAAGAAGCATTTCTTCTCTCTGCAGCCTGCCTCCAAGGTCTGCAGAAAGTTTCTTTTAAACAAGTCTGTCAGACCTCCAAAGGAGATTCTGAAGCCTGGGAACTAAAAGAAGAAACAAAAATGACTGTTTGGTAAATAGAACTGACTCATGCAAACGTTAGGTTTGTCCTAAACGAATTTCTAAAAAATCTTT
The DNA here is from genome assembly GCA_032468035.1 of Aparallactus werneri. Lineage (NCBI taxonomy): Eukaryota > Metazoa > Chordata > Lepidosauria > Squamata > Lamprophiidae > Aparallactus > Aparallactus werneri. Next base: position 641,407 of record JANHFQ010001091.1, read on the forward strand.
TTCTAATACGAGTTTATCTCTGTTGGACGAAACATATTTTTCTATCAATTTAGATGGTGGTACAAGTATTTTATTTTCATATGAATTGATGATGACTTTGATGACTTTATTGTCATCCACTCACAGAAGAACAATTAGTCCTGTTACACTTCAGGGGTTAAAAAGTTTGTAGTATAGGTAGTCCTCCATTTACAACTACCATTAAGCCCCAAATTTTTTCCAGTGTTCTGGTAACTTTGAACCATCATGAAACAAACTGTTGTAAGTCAAGGATTACCTGTATTGATACAGACCTTAAGGTAAATACTGAAAAAGTCATGTGTGATGCAGCTGCATTAAGTATATATGATAGGCCAAATAGACTACTACACCAAAGCTGTTGTTTCACTAAGTATTTTTCAGGTTATTTTGATGAAATGTTAGTCAAAGTAATCACCGTTTAATTGCAGACATTCATGGAAGAAATGACCAGAAAACAGCCAGATGTAGATAAAGTTACCAAGACACATAAAAGAAAAGCAGCTGAAACTAGCCCAATCCAATCTCATATTCCTATATTGGATAAGGGAAGAGGAGGAAGTAAGTAATGTTCTATTGTAAGGCATTGAGAATATCGTATTTCAACATTTCTTGGCTATTTATAGATTGCAGCAATAATTCGCTATGGTTTTGTCGCACAGAGTAGTTTTAAGCTCTTTTTTTCTCATTTAAAAAATGGCAAGAATAAAATAACAGTTGACAATTTGTACTCCTATGACCCCTAGTATCTGACTCATGCTATTTGTTTGTTTGTTTGTTTGTTTGTTTATTGGACTTATATGCCGCCCAACTCCCTAGGGACTCAGGATGGCTTACAGCATTCCATCCGACAACTAATAATTCAATAAAAACAATACAAAAATTAAAAATTTACAGTATAAATATAGAATATAAAATCTTCAATCGAGCAACCTATCACACATCCATACTGGGAGGTTAATGGTCCCAAACCCGCTGGAACAGCCAGGTCTTCAAAGCTTGGCAGAAGGCCAACAGGTCAGGGACGGTTCAGATCTCTGGGGGAAGTTGATTCCAGAGAGTCAGCACAGCCACAGAGAAGACTCTCCCGCATGGGCCCGCCAGTCAACATTGCTTGGCTGGCGGGAACCGTAGGAGGCCAACTCTGTGGGAGCTAACAGGGCACTGGGAGGCATGTGGTGGAAGGAGGTGGTCTCTAAGGTACCCCAGTCCTGAGCGATGTAGGGCTTTAAAGGTCATCACCAACACCTTGAATTGCACCCAGAGGCCTATTGAGAGCCAGTGCAGCTCACGGAGGAATTGTGTTAAATGAGTGCACCGAGGTACACCCATAATCACTCGCGCAGCTGCATTCTGGACCAGTTGGAGCCACCTAATGTTTTTCAAGGATAGCCTCATGTAGAGCATATTTTGGTTTATAGCTGCCCTCCATAAACAGAACCAAAGTGTTATATGCAACCAAACAAGCATATATGTCATATTATCTTTCTTCTAAATTGCTTGGAAAGGTGTAGTTTTGATTCACAGTTTTTGATGCATATGCAATTCACTTTATTGTTAACAGGAAAACGTTCTATAATCCCAAGCATATACCCTTCAGGTGCTCAGACACAAATCGAGACAAAGAACCCACGGATTAACCTCTTGCTCAGCAAATGGCAACAAGTCTGGCTCCTGGCCCTGGAGAGACGAAGGAAACTTAATGACGCCTTAGACCGATTAGAAGAGGTTAGTAACAGTAGTTAAAACAGCCACCCCAGGCGTTAAATGAAGTTCTGTTTCATGCATGTGTGGCAATGACGTTCCTCTTGGGCAGGGGGGACCAACCATTTGTCACCTCTGACACTCAGAGGGTATTTGGTTAACTTTTGATCATCAGTGCAGTTACCGTACTCCTCTGAATGTTTGGAGAGAAAGTACCCACCTATACATTGAGAACCCAGCACACTCCATGGAAGGATAGGGCACCCATATGCTTCTGCACGCACCAACAGGAAGGTCATGACAAGTGACACACATGACTCAGAAAATGGGATGTTACTACCAACTGTATGGATCAGCATTGCCTCTAGATGAGATGGGTGGCACATAAATATCAATGAATGAAAGAATGAATGAATGGTTTGTGTGCCACCAAGTCATTTTCCATTCCCAGCAATCAAATAAGTTTTTACATCAAAAATAGAAACCAGAGGAAATGCTGAGTCATATGTTTGTCAAATGGTAAAAAACACCAATAGTTTCTTCAAAAGATAGTTTCCCACTCTATTGGTGAAAGTTTAGAGTTATTTTTTGTATTGGGAGCATTCATGATGAATGCTAACCACCTTTCTTTTAATAATTGGAAATAATTTTAAACCTTATTTTCAAATGACAGATGAAGTTAACTTCATGCAATTTTTCATGCTAAGTTGTTATGTAGCTTAGGATCCACAAATGTAGTTGAACTGCAGTTTGAAGGCGCCTTCAGGCTCATACACCTTGGCCAAGGCAGCTGAGAGTCCAAGATCAGAGACCCAGCCAGGAAATAGTAAGGACTAGCTTGATTTTTCACATTACAGAGGAAACCAATGTTCACTTTTGTCCCAGATCTTAGCATCATGGATATTGGGTACCATAAGCCAATTCATCTCTTAAATCAGTTTCATGATTTGTTTTTCCAGCTGAAGGAATTTGCCAATTTTGATTTTGATATTTGGCGGAAGAAGTATATGCGATGGATGAACCACAAGAAATCTCGAGTAATGGACTTCTTTAGGAGGATAGATAAAGATCAGGATGGAAAGATAACAAGACAGGAATTTATTGATGGGATTCTCTCTTCAAGTAAGCTTTAAAAACAAAACATTCTTAAAATTTTAGATTGCAGGTGAAGAAAAAAGAATCTGAGAGAAAAGGCATTTATAATACTTCTCAAATATCTGAAATAATGTTACTGCATATAACAGATATA
>JANHFQ010001091.1:676598-687434 GCA_032468035.1 Aparallactus werneri
GCAGGAATGTGGATTTGTATAAGCGACATACAAACATACTTTTTTCGGGGCTTCTCTTTTATAGATATAGAAGATTATATAGAATTAAGCCTGGCTTCTGTCCAAGATATTTCTGCAGTCACTGAACCATACTCCAGATTAATCACAGTTCAGCCTTTTACAGAACTAGATAGGAAAAGTCTTATCTAAGAGCTTGTAGTGAACCTAGACATTAAAAGCTACAATATTAAATCTTGTTGTATATTCAGATTCTTGTTCCCAGCTATCTCTACCAAGGAAGGGGTCGCTGCCCCCTTCACTAATTTTGTTGACATCTATCTTTCAGTGGTGTTTGTCTAAACAGATCAATCTAATAAAGCTGTCCATTGGCAAACCTGCTGAGCAATTCAGCACACCATTCCATTCCCATCACTTGACTATGTGAGAGGCTTTTTCCACCGAAAGCGTCTCATATTGTATAGGAACCATAGGAACCATTAGACACAACAGGCACTTGCTGTTTCCTGGAATTTGAACAAGGTCAAAATCTGGACAATATTTATGCCTGTTCATTTTCCAGTTCTTTTGTCTATAAGGAATTTTAAATCCTGCTGAGTCTACATTATGCAAAAGATGAGAATAGACCAAAGCAAGGGGAGGGGGAAGGAAAAGGAAGCCCACTTGATTACTGTAGGCAAGGAAATACATGACAGAATCCCAGACGTTCTGTCATTCTGTTCATAGCATGCATGAATTGGACAAGGTCTTACAGATCCCCAGTTCATCCTCCTGATTTGTGCAATAATCCTCTAGGTAACTTCAGTATTTTTGTGATAAAAGCTATAGTCTTTTGGTGTGGGCAAAGGTATAAGAGCTGAAGTTTATTTCCCCCCTTCTGCTATTGTTTATTCACTGCAGGGATGTTCTCCTCTACGAGTCTTGTACACCATAGAATGGAAGAAGCCAAGATTTCAACAGAGTCTTTAAAAGTATTCAGCTTATGCAGACATCCCACCTGAAGTATATTTTCATCTTATCCTGCTATTCTAGAAGTTAGATTCTAAAATTGTACCATGCTTTAGACAACTGGTTAAAAGCTTTATAAATAAAATAAAATAAAATAAATAAATAAAATAATTGCCCATCTCAGTGTGACTCTTTGTAGCTAACAATAATTTAAACAACAACAAACTAAATAAAATAACGATGACAACCATATGATTGGTTGATTGTATGTGCCATCAAGTTGGTGTTATTCTTAGTGTTCACACAGAAAGATTTTCTTCCTGACAAATGATAAGTGTAGCATGGCACCAAGGCACTAAAACCTCCCAACATAGAAATCATTCAATTGCAAATGTTCACTTAATGTCCAGTTCAAGGTTTGATGGGACAACCTAGTCTTTAAGGCCTTACGAAATGCCAACATAGTCGGGGCAATCTAAATCTTGAGCGGAACTGTTCAAAGGGCAATTGCCAGAAGAGAGAAAGCTCATTTCCTGCGCCCCATCAGATGTCATCACAGCCTGGAACAAGTCCACCTGCTGAATCCAGATGGGACTGGAAGAGACCATTGGCTGTAGAAAATGACAGAGATAACCAGTTTGTATGCCATGAGTGGCTTTATAGGTGTTAGCACTTTGAAGTCCACTGGAAGCTAGTGCAGTTGAGAAAGTGGTGGTTTCCCATTGGCTATTGTGGTATGCCCAAACTTGTGCTTACTTGTCCAAGCTTTGATGGACAAATCAAAGCTTCCAATACTCTTCAGGGCAGCCCCATGAAAAACACATTGCACTAGTCCAAATAGGCGGTATCTAGGGTGTGAGGCATCATGATAAGCAATTACAGGTAGTCCTCAACTTAAAACCACAATTGAGCCCAGAATTTATGTTGCTACGTGAGAAATTTGCTTAGTGAATTTTGCCCCATTTTATGACTTTTCTTGCCACATTGGTTAACTGACTCACACTGTAGTGGTTAAATTAGTTACATGATTGTTAAGTGAATCTGGCTTTCCCATTGACTTTGCTTGTCCGAAGATCGCAAAATGTGATCACATGACCTGGGGACACTGCAACCATCATAAATATGAACCAGTTGTCCAGCATCTGAATGTAAATCACATGAGCGTTAGAATGTTGTAATGGTCATAAGTGTGAAAAGTGGTCACTTTTTTCAGTGCTGTTGTAACTTTGAATGGTCACTAAATGAACTGTTGAAAGTTGAGGACTACCTGTACACATTTTCTCTCCAAAGAGTGATGATGCCATAATAGGAGCCACAGATCCTCTCTGCTGATTTCTTCATGTCAGTTCATTTACTGAATATCAACTTTCAGACATTCAGCGCAATGCCTTCAGAATACTACAGCTTGGATATGGAATTTCATTTCTGTTTAAGTTGCAGCAATTGCAATGTGTTATAAGACTTTACGCTTTTTCTTTAACAAAAGAGTATATCAAAATAAATCAACATCTGCATCCTGGGGAAAAAGCACCTGATCTGGCCTGATCTATTTCTGATATTTTTGGAAAGTGCAACCAAGCAAAGTGGTGGAGCAGTTATGTCTCTGCCTGTTGGTCAAGCTCAAGGCTTTTTGACTCCAATCAGTCATGATCACTGTTTTCAAATCCATTTTTGTGGCAATATGCACCAAAAAGTATATAATAAGAATCACCGAATGCTGAATTGTACAATCAATCCTTGCTTCTCTATATAATCTTGCATGCACAACTCCGTTCTGAATATCCAAAGGATGCCAAAAGCAATGAAATAAATGCCCCCCCCCTTTTAATCATATCTGCTGCTCTGCAAATGTAATTCTTCCTTTGTGCAATGGAAAGGAACTGATGTCATGGTCCTATATCTAGTACAATGAAGTTCATTGGGATCGCAGCCAGCACAATGTTTCCTGCCAGCGTCTGCTCGTCCAATCAGCTTAATTATGAGCAATTGTTTGAATTGCAGAGAAATATTAGAGAATGGAAAAAAGGAGTATACCTCAAGCCCACATTTTGTAACTGATTCATGCTTTGGCAGTAGTCACTAACTCGGATTTTCTGCTCTGCAGCTTAAGGATTGTATCACAGCAGATTGGCTTTGCCATATAAGCACATATTCACCCTTTATTTTGACAAGGTTCTGGTCCAGGCATTCAGAAAATGAAGAAATCTCTTCAGCCACAGGGTAGCTTTTTTTGTGTGTGAAATGCACACCTCCATAAGATCCAGAATTTGCTATTGTTGGCATTTTAGTTTTCAGCTCCTATGCCCTGTTTTATTGCTGAACGTTTTTTTTCCTCCTAGACCTTGACAAACATCCTAGTTGTCTCTGTTTGAAGAACATGCTTAGGATTGGGATTGGTGATTTAACTTTTGCAATGACCTACCCTCCAGTTTGGATTGTAGATCAAAGCTGTAAGCAGAAATGGAGGCTGCCTTTTGCTCACTTGAACGTTGCTTCTTATGGATCATTAAATTTGGCTTGTCTGCTGGCTATTGGTCTACAGAAGACACAGTGCTCTCTTATTTTCCATGCTGTTCAATATTCTATACAGATAGTCCTCGACTTACAACAATTCATTTAGTGACCATTCAAAGTTACAACGGTACTGGAAAAAGTGACTTATTTATTTATTTAATCAAATTTATATGCCGCCCAACTCCCAAAGGACTCTGGGTGACTCACAACATAAAATCATCATCATCATCATCATCATCATCATCATCTTGTTTGCTGTGTATATTGTCAATAATAATACAATATCTAAGTGCAAACAAACAATATAAATAAATACAATTTAAAACAAAATCCTCTTGATAAAAAATATATAACTCCTCTTCCTCCATCATCAAAGATTTTCCAATATTCCAACCGGGGAGTCATTGAGCGAATCATCCAGCCAGGACAAGATAGGAAAAATCTGGTCCTTTAGTAAGAGGAAGTCAGAGGCTGAAGAAAATACTGAAGCAAGAGCTGGATATTTCTGCATTTCTACTTAAAAACTGAAAGTGGCACTTCTGATGGTTGCAATTGTTGTGTTAAAAGAACAATCAATGCAAGATGGTGGAAGAAGCATGGCAATATAAGGACTACCTCTTGTATACATTTCCATTGTTGTCTGTTTTGAAAATACCTTCCCTTCTTCTTTCTCTGTCACAACAGTTCTTAAAGGCTGCAAATTAATACTGCCTGAGAATAAACCTCAGCTAACAGTAATGCATGATATACAGGGGTGGGTTTCTCCCGGTTTAACAACCAGTTCACTTGGTGCACAGCACTTTGGGGTGAAAAGCAGCGGATCAGCTGATTTTGGGGCCTAAGGTGATGCACGTGCAGCACATGCCAAACGCGCACTGCACGTGTATCACCTTAGCCCTGAAAATCAGCTGATTTAGCTATAGGTTTGGGCCTAAAGTAGGCCCGAATCGGTAGCTAAATCAGCTGATTTTCAAGGCTAAGGTGATGCATGAACAGTGCGTGTTTGGTGCGCGCTACACGTGCATCACCTTAAGCCCAAAAATCAGCTGATGAGCTGATTTTCAGGCCCAATGCATTCACAGCATGCGTTTAGCTACCGGTTTGCCGAACTGGTAGCCTATCTTAACAAACGCTTTGGCCGAACCGAGCCGAACCGGTAGAAACCCACCTCTGATGATATACCTCCAAACCATCCTACAAAGAATGGCAGCATTTATGTGCATCAGTTGTTGTTTTGAAACAGTGTTGTCTTTTTTTAAAATACCCTCCCCCCTTCCGCAGAGGCTTCTGGGGACTGTGTTTTTACAAATCCAGTCAGCACTCAATGTGACTTCTGTGTTCAATGGCACTTTCTCCCAGGACAACAGAAATAAAATGATAATTTTCCTGATGAAAATAGATGCTGCCATTCTTTGTAGAATGGTTTGGGGGTATATCATGTATTACTGTTAGCTGAGGTTTATTCTCAGGCAGTATTTACAGCCTTTAATGGCTGTTGTGACAGAGAAAGAAGCCCCTGCATCTTGGCCTTGCTTAAACTGATACTTGAAAAGATTTAAAAGTGAAAGCCACCAGCCAGAGTGGCTTTGGAGAAGAGGAATCAGAAAATGTTTCATATGTTTGTAATTCCTGGGAATGTACTCAGAGTTTCTGTTTACAAGATCTTGGACCAAAATAACAGCTGATTTACAATAAAGTTATTGAAGAAGGCCTGCTAGGCTATTGTGGCTTTCTCTTGGAAAGCAAATTGAAAGGTTGCTTAGACTGTGCTGGTAAAACCTCAGTCAAACAATATGACAACCATATGAACTCATGTTCATTTTTCTGCTGACCGAAAAAAAGGGCTGTTCTATTTGAAAATCAGAGTCTTAAAATCCAAGGAAGGTGTGTGTGTGTGTATGCGTATACACAGAAACAGACACACACACATATATGGTGTGTGTATACACACAATGAAATGATTGAAATAACAGAAATTATTAAGCACAAAAAGGTTTTTTTAAAGAAAAAGCTTGATCGTGCTGATAGCTGTCAAGGTACCTCCATACTATCAAAATAATTTGCAGAACATTAGAAATTTTAAACTTCTCATGAGATTTCAGACACCTCCTGCCTGATCTGATGGGATGATCAGCATTCTTGTTTAAAGATGCAGCCATTTCTGATCAACTTATGTTGGATAATATACTGCACTGCTTCCAAATTATTTTTGAAATGAGTTCAGCCTTATCCTTCACAAATCAATATTTTCCATCCAGAACCCTGCTTTTCTTACAGATTAAAACTTATTTGTTGTGGTGCAGTTATTAAATTGATGCTGAATTAATTTACTAAATTCTGAAAAACATATACATGTATTAAGATGTTAGACACAATAGAATGTATTAACATAATGGCCCACCCAGAATTTCATGCCATACGTTTTTTCTCCAGGTTTTGGAATACCTAAACTACAGTAGGCTGCCAATTTATTAACTGGGATTTTTCCACTCCCAGTCAGAGGGAAGGGGGTGAGAAGATCTTTGCTTGGTGGTCTGGAAAAACAAAGACATCCATTCCATTTATTTCTCTTTCCTTTTCTCTTTCTCTTTGGAGCCCAGCTAGTCGATAAGAGATGAAAGTAATTAATGCCACTTGTCCTTTTTTAAGGTCTTCCTGCAGCTTTCTTGTACTTGGCATCCCATACGCGGCATCCAATTACAGCTTTTGGTACGGCTGCCATTAATCCTTTGCTTCAGCAGATGTGACCAGCTGTTTGATCTTTCCTCAGCTCTTCTCTCCACATCATCTCACATCCCTCCATTGTTGCATCATTCAATTTTATCAGGCTCAGTTTTGAGCAAAAGGTTTCCAATGATCCCTTCCAAATGTAAGGAAGGACTCTCATAATCCCCAAAAGAGCCCCTCTTCCACCTCCACTCTTTGAGTCAATTGAATGGCACTGCGGGAACGGCTTAAGACAAAGAAGGTAGTAAATAGGAAGCCTGCTTACTATTTATTGTGGACTAGCTTATTACCTGGCTTCGTCTGGGTATAGTGAAGCCTGCTATGTTGTCATGCTGCACTTCCCTGCTGCAGCCTACAATTCCCAGAATTCTTTGCTTGTTTTGGGCCTGCAGTGTCATCATGCTGCACTATCCTGCTGCAACCTATTATTCCCACAGTTCTTTGCATTAGTGGGGCCAGCCTACAATTCCCAGCGTCCCAGCTTTTTTGCTTTTTCCCCAGCCTTTTTGGGAAGCAAAGAGGCCCCCTATGTGTTCGCGACCCCCACAGTGACTGTCTTACTATGGGAAGGTATCTCTGTGTCAATTTTGGGGGAGACTGGTACAGGGGTGTGGTTTTCTATAAAGAAGATACAAACTAATTTCGCTCCTGGGACTTCTCTTTTATCGATATAGATAAGGTCTCACAGAGGAGCCTCCATCTTTCTGTCGGCTCTCTGCTGAGGTAGGCTGAAGCTGAAGGTCAAAATGACTTTGTCAAGTACGAGTTTCATTGAGCTGCATTTGCATTAAGCTCCAGATGGATGAATCCGCACACTGTATTAAATTGTAAAGCATGATTTACAAACTGCAAAAGCTGCCTTATACACAATGTTATGTCAGAATCAATGAAACTGTATAAGGGCCTCAGTCCATTCATATCCTCAGTCACAAGAATGGAAAACAGGTGTTTTGCTCTTGGCCAGATCTCTGTCGATCAAGCTGGAAAAACCTCTTCTAACCAAAAGGCCAGGAATCGAGGAGGTCTCTTTGTAATATATACAAGCTTGTTTTCTGCCAAGTAAGTGGTATCTGGTAAATTTAAATCCCTTTGGTATGGCTCTAAGAGCTCCAATTATTATTGGTAGTTGGATGTTTTTTTCTTCCAGCTTAATGTCTTTCAACTTCAATATGAATCCTGAGGTTTTTGTTACTTTTGTATTTGTTTTTTTGCCAGTAAAACTGTCTTCTGATACTGCTACATCTATGAATCATACAAAAGTATGACACCGTACTTTTTTCCCCTTTTCACTAATAGCAATGTCTGGTGTGTTGTGTTTCAGGGTCTGCCAGAACATAGTTTACATTCCCACAAGATGTCAAGCTTCTCTTTTTCTAAGACTTTTTCAGGTGTGTCCTCCAAGAAATTTTGTTAGCTGAAAACCAATTTTCTTCCAAAATTTTTAGAAATTTAGAAATTCTTTAGAAAAAGAAATAATACCTTCTAGATGGCCCCAGAATACAGCAGTATTTCCTACAGCAAGCCTAAACCTAGCCCTATGCTGTCCTCTAGTGGTTATTGAGAATTTTGCCGCCTGGTAAAGTCTTTCTGTAGGAAAGTTGTGAGAAGCCAACGGTGGCACGATCCCTTTCCTTTCTGCTTATATATCTATAGAGTTGCTCCTGAAAACATTTTTAACATCAGTATTCATCTGCCACAAATGAGATTTAACAATCTGACAAACCTTCTTCAGAACATTTGCCCAGGAAAAGCCATGTGTAATAAAAAAAAATCTCTACTTTTACTCTTATCCTCATATTGTTTCTTGCACAATACTTGTGTGCGACCTCTATGGGCTGCTCTGAACAGAGCCTCAGCAAATAAAAGCAAAGTTTGGATCTTGCCTATTATCCAGGCAATTGTCTTAATGTTACCTAGTGTCATGTCCCATCCTGGGTCTGACACATCAGAAGACAGAAAGAAGACAATGTATTAAAACAGTTGGAACTTTAATGGTTAAGTTAAGATAAAGAAATAATTATTGTTGTTGGAGGGATAAGGGGTGGAGCAATCCAGTGACTATAAAAAGGTTAACCCCACAAAAAGGGGGCGTGGTGGTTTTTATCGCAGTTGCGATTAGTTCTATTCACTTCTCTGGAGTGGTGTTGATATTCGTAAATAAAGTTGTCCAAACCTGGTCCGAACGTCTGGATCCTTTATTTGGAGTTGGCACTAACACAGGAAGAGAGAATACGACAGAAAAACCACCACACCGTTAACAATAGCAAGTATAGAGAAATATGACAGCTTTTGACAGCTCTCAAAAAATAGCGGGAGAAAATCTGACAGCTCGGCAAAACCGTGGGAAATTTGAAGACCTGTCAAAATACAACCGGGAGGTGAAAGAATCACAGAGACGAGAAACAGGAGACTCCAACTCCAAGGGGCAACCTCAATTAGAAGAGGAATCAAAAAGGAGACAGGGGCCAATGAGGCTAGAAGCGCTGGAGGGAGAAGCCGAAAACCGTGAATTAAAAAGCACAGAGGAAAAGACAAGCCGTGAGAAAATGGCGGCTTATTTAAACGGCAAACTAGCGCAAATGACAGTACACAGCAAAGACTCGGCCAGCGACTACTTGAAAGCCAGAGGCAAGTACCTGGAGAGACCCTCGGGGTGGGAGCCCCAAGACAACTTCAACAGAGAGAAACTGGGAGCAGAGGGACGAACGGAGACAGATGGCAGAGAGGGAAGCAGATTTGAAATGCCCAGCCGACCTAGCGACCCGAGCCCGGAGATGAGCCAATCGTTTCCAATTTGGCAAGGAAGAAATGGCCATCGGGGACCCAGAGAGAAGTGGATATTCATGACAACCCCGAAAAGAGGCAGGAGCCACTTGCAGTGAGTGACCAATACGATAGATATACCCAGAGGCCACCAAAAGCAGCAAGCAGTGGAGGCTGGGTGGATGCAGCAATTGTGGAAGCAGGGGCAACTCAAGCCCAGTATGAGGACGAAGACTATGAGCCAGAAGTCAACCCTCTCCCCCAGCCAATGGAGAAAAAAGGGGGGGGAAGGATCGTGGAAGGGAGAGAGCATAATCCAAACTAGCCAACCCCAAATGATCCCACAAGGCAGGGGGATCAAGTTAGCCTCTTCTACACCATGGAGGAGAGAAACCCTGGAAGGGAGAGGAAACATTTATGCAAGCCAAGAGATAGGGTGGGGGAGAGACCCCTATGAGGAAATGAGAAGAGAAAAGAAAGAAGGTGGAAACTCTAATAGATTAGGGGAAGCCTCCATGCAACTGCTACGAGAACATTATGGGGAACTGGGGTACACTCTGGATGGGAGTGGGAGACCGGGACTCCATGGCAGAGCAATATGGCCCCTTGGATGGGGGGACTAGATCCCACAACAGGGGGCAAGAAGCCAAAGATGACAACCTTCACCAGATTGGGACCAAGAGGGTCCAATTGAGAGCGGAGCCCGGGGATACTACAATCCCGGGCCAATTCTGACTTCTTCACCACTAATCCCACTGCACGACCCCTGGGCCCCACACACATCTCCACGGATCCCACATACCATCCCAGGGACCATACCTGTTACATTCAATGATAACCCCGACAAACTGGCATTTTTAAAAAGTCAAGTCATTAGCCACTTAGACAGGTATGCAAATCTCTACCTGTCTCAATGGGCCCAAGTAATGGCCGTATCTGCCATATTACAAGGGGAGGCAGTGGATTGGGTAGCGGGCCTCCACAACATCCACGCCTGAAAATTAGGGGCTTTCGGATTATTTCTCGAAGCCCTAAAAACCCGGTTTGAAGATACGACCAGCGAGCAACAAGTGGAAGAAGAATTGATGAATCTAAAACAACGAGGTTGATTCATAAAAGATTTCATCAGAGAGTTCTGGCAATTGACCAGCAAGTTGTACAATTGGCCGGAGAAACTATTAATTCATCACATCCGGGCAGGATTGATTAGGACCTGCCCCAAGCATGCTACCTGAGGGGGTTACCGAGTCAGCTCAAAGAATGGTTCTGAGCCGCTAACAAATTGGACCTGATGATTAAAAACTGGCATTTTAGGTGCAAGCAGAGGAATTTGCTCAGTATCAGTTGGACAAATTCTCTCAGATTCGGAACGACCTAGATTCCGTCTGGGCAAGTGCCACTGAGGTAACTGAGGCAGGTCTTAGTCATGTTATCTGGATGGAGTTTGAGCCTGTTGTCTCTGATGATGTGAACAGGACCATGAGTATGGTGGGTGCCTCCACCTGTGTACTGGATCCATGTCCCTCCTGGCTTGTGTCCTCTGGCCGGGAGATGACACGAGGCTGGCTCCAGGTGGTCGTAAATGCCTCTCTGAGAGAGGGTTCCATGCCACCTCTCAGCGACTTTTGATACCATCGACCATGGTATCCTGCTGCGCCGCCTGGAGTGGTTAGGAGTGGGAGGTACCGATTTACGGTGGTTCTCCTCCTATCTCTCTGGACGGACACAAGTGGTGTTGACAGGGGGGCAGAGATCGAGCCCGAGGCCCTTGGCTTGTGGGGTGCCACAAGACTCGGTTCTCTAGCCCCTACTGTTCAACATCTATATGAAGCCACTGGGTGAGATCATTCGGAGCTTTGGGGTGAAGTATCATCAGTACGCTGATGA
>JANHFQ010001091.1:706745-717656 GCA_032468035.1 Aparallactus werneri
GCAGGATCAGTGACGTGATGTTAAAGAACTACCGGTGCTTTTAAAAAAAACTTTTAAGACCCTTTTCTAGATATCTGAAATGAATACTGGACTATAAAATATATAACAAAGAGAATTTTAGAGAAGTCTGTGTGAATAGGTGCTGTTTAAACTTAGGAAGTTTAGATAGAAATTCTGATTTTGATTCATGAAGTCTCAAATGGAGAAACCTAGGCATTTGAGTAATTGATGATTCTCTTACAGACTACAAATTTAAGAATAGCACCTCAGATGGTTTTTCTCTCTTTAAAGAGAAGTCAGATTGCCCCTACTGTGAACAAAGCATTCTATGTATGGTAGATCTAATGACATCTAAAATAAGAAACTGATTCATTTAGGATTCTTGTTAACTCCTAATGTTATTTTTCTATGTATTATTTTCCTAAGAACAGAACCTGATTTTAGTGAGAAGACTTGATTCAATTTATCTAGTCAAACAGTACTGTAGAGTAATTGTATTTTATAAATGGAGACTTATTTTCTACAAATTGATTATCAAAGCAATATAAGAAAACAAGACTAAATGTTTTGTTTCCAGTTTAGCATCTTGTGTATCTTCTTTTAAAGAGGCTTTATTTATCTTTTTAAAGTTCTTGGTACTTTTATTTTGAATTAAGAGGGTTTTTTAATTTTTTCTGAGTTGGAATGTATATCTTTTTAGTGGCATTGCAAACAATCACTGATGCTAATGTGAAGTACAAAACTGAAAAACAAGGATAAAAGAAAAGAACAAAGGGAATATAATGATCAATTACGATATACAGTATCCATCACTTCTATTCCTATGACCAGTTTAGCCATAACTATATGTCAGTTTTTGTGTATCCGTTTTCTCTTAAAATTAGATGCAAGTACACTAAATGCAGGAAAAGCAGATTGGATTTAATTTTCCATGTGTAGTAATGGTTTTGGAACTATCTGGTAATTACTTCAAACTGATCTGCCAAATGTGTGGGGCTTTATAAAAATGTAATGTGTTTTAGATAAGATATTCTCTATTCTGAACAAATTGGGGGGTTCTTTGGATATAATGTTTCCTGTCCTTCGCTGGAAAGAGAAATTTCCTTCTTAGGAACATAAAGAATAATGATGTCTCTTTATGGTTAGTTGGTCAGAGGCAGCTGTCCAAAATGACCAAAAGTTTTTTGTATCAGTAGCTGCTTCTTAAACAAACAGTTTGGTAGACAAAAGGTGATCAACCATCTCCCTAATAAGATTATGAAACAAAGTACAGAATTTTGTCTTCATCCTAAAGCATATAGTTCTACACAGAACTATATACTTCCTGCAGCTTTTATGTACTATAAATTTGATCCTGTTTAATTCAATAGTGTTAAGTGTTAATAGTGTTAAATTTGAGTTAAATAATATTATGCAAAACACAGAAACAAATAAGGAGATTTAAAAAGAGATGATAAAATGCAACAGCTACACAGAACTATGTTCAGAAAAATGATTGAGGCCTCTTTAAAAAGGCATGAGTAGTCTGGCATGCAAGTATGAAGATCATTTTTATAAGGACTATTTCATCCTTCATATATGCGATATTATGCAAAACAGTACTGCACAGTAGCCCTCAATTTATGACTGGACATTCAAAGTTACAATGGCCTCTTCAAAAGCTACTTACTCCAGGTTCTGAAGCCATGACATCTGCCACCTCCCCAAGGCATGTGATGACAATTGGGCAACTTGCCTGCATTTACAGCCATTTGCAGTACCCTGCAGTTATGTTTTTGCTGCTTATATTTTTCCAGAAACCAGAGTTTACTTATATTTACTTCTGGTTTCTGGGGGGGGGGGGAAACTGTCCCATAGCAAACAATGGGTTTTCTTTACAACTTAACAATCATTGGAAAAAGTTGGTAAAATTGGGTCTAGTCACATGATGACCTGCTTTATGGATGTCACAACTTATACTCATAATTGCCAGGTTCAATTACAGTTGTAATCCAAGAAATACCTGTAGTAAGCCCAAAGGGATAATGGAAGATGCAGTGAAAGGAACTCTCTAAGATTCCACAATATTAGCAAATTAATCATGATGTGGACCTTTGAAAAGTAGAATTTGTTTTGTCTGATATATTAACAAGTGATAAAATTTAGTAAGTCTTGAGCTACAGAAGACAAAATGAGTGTGGCATGTATATTCTTCTGAAAAGAAAATGCAAGTTGCTTTGAGAATCATAGAAGTCAAACTCCTATTTGGAGCATGTCTTGTAAATTGCCTCTTGTACCATGTACCCTAAACACTTACTATAATTTCAGGATTTCATTTAAACAATCAGCTTGTCACTACTTAATTTATTATTCACTTTTTTTACCCCTTTCCTTCAATATTTATACTCTGCTATGCCAGTTCTGGTCAACATGACATAAAAAAGATGTTGAAACCGTGGAAAGTATGTAGAGAAGAGCAACAAAGATAATAAATGATTGGGGACTTCTGGTAGCGCCATTTTCACCGATGGCAGCTTTTCTTCTGAGCCGCAAAACCACCGACCTGTGAAAAGCCAAGGAACGGCAGAAAACAGCTGTTCCTCGGCTTTGGATTGCTTCCCCCGGGCATAGGGGGAAGCGAAGAAAGCAACGGGCTGTGGTAGAGCCTCTGAAGACCCCCAGTTATTCTAAAACTGGGGGTTCTTTTCTGGAGGCTCCCATGAATGCCCGCGTCTTCTCCGGATCGACGGTCTTCTCTGCTTCAAGCAGAGCAAGACGGAATTACTACCCCTGCAAACCAAAATATAAATAATAATGAACAAATAAAGCAGGCGGACTGAGACATGAGATCAACATTGCAGGTATATGCAGGTTTATTCTGAGGACTTTGGGATTTTTTCGTTTCCTCTTATTGCTGTTTAATTAAAAAGTGAAAGTCATTTCCCTGGCTACAAAAGTTTTTTTTTATTTAAAAGAAGAGATACAATTATAACATATGTACTTTGAAATATAAAAGAGGGGAATTTGTTTTTGTGGATTTTTAAATTTTTATTTTTGATCTTAACTAAAAGGAAATTATAAAGTGAAGAATCTGGTCTTCTGAACTGGCTACTGTTTTTCTTTTGTTTATCTGAACTTTCTCTGTGAATTGAACTTTTGAACTGGGTTGTCACTGACCTATGCTGGAGAAACCAAGAATGTCTTTGCGGGATATTTCTCCCTTGCAATTAAAAGAAGATACACCTGTAACTGTTGTAATTTAAGACTGTGGTGGACTATCTTATGGAGTATGTTGATATAAAAGTGGAGGCTTACAAAATAAAATAGATGAGAATATGGCCAATTTAAGAAGGGAAATACAGGAGATGGAAAATCAACTGATATCAAAGATGCCTGCAAATGATGTTGTTTCAACACTGACAAAGCAAATGGAAGATTTAAACATGATGGGAAAATGGAAGTTAAATTGGATGGATGTGAAAAAAGACTACAAATGTTAGATGAAAGCAATATAAATCTACAAAAGGTGAATTTGGAAATTTCTGATACTGTATTTGGACTTTCAAATGATTTGGCTCACCAGATAGAAAACATTAATGTGTTGCAATTACAAAAACAGAAATTGGATCAAAGGATTATTAATATGTAGACACAGATTCAAAATAAAGATGAGAAGATGGAAGTTTTGGAAGATCATATGGCTTTGTTGCAGTTTGAACAGATGGAGTTTGCATTAAGGATTCGGGCTGTACAAGAAAATTCTCAAGAGGATTTACAAATGACATTCTCCAAGTTGTTTTGGATTGGGAGGGGGATGATATGAATGTAGAAATACAAAAAATATATAGTTAATTCTGAATTTGCAAAACAAAAAAAATTACCAAGAAATATAGTGGTGTATTTTGCTAATAGAACAACACGTAATGAGATTATGCGAGCATTTTACCAGGACAAAATTAAGTTTGAAGGTCAAGAAATTAGGATAATGAAGGAAGTTCCCTTTAGAATACGTTGGAAATGCAAATAATTTAGTTTTCTTATAGATGAATTTAAAAAGAGGAAACTTTGGTTTCGTTGGAATATTCCAATGGGAATAACTTTAAATTATAAGGGAGTTAAATATTGTTTGAATACCATTTGTAAAGCAAGAGAATTTTTTCACTCTGTTTTAATGATTGAAGATAAAATAGTTGATTCAAAGCAGCAAGTCCAGATACATGATGTGAGGGTTGTGAATTACAAGATATGGAAATAAAGGGTAAAGATCAAAGTCAGATAAGGGAAACTGAAGGTATGAAGGGAAAGGCTGTGACAAAAAGGAATAGAAAGAAATTTGGGAGAAGAGGCAAGAATAAAAAGTAAGAGGTTTTTATAGGTAAAATTGATAGATTGTTTAAATAATATTGTTTTATATTACTTATTTGTTTATTTGTTGGCTTGTGATATTTACATAAGAATAAAGTAGAGAGATAATTCAATATAGTGGACGTTAAAATTTGAAAAGGAAGGTAATAGTTATGTAATAATTAAATAGAAAGTAAAGAAGGAGTGGGAGAATATTAGTAACTATAATTGGAAGTTATGTTTGATTATTGATAATGTAGATGCTTATACCATGTACTCAGTCCTGGGAAGTCACGGGGAGGGAGGGGGGTTCAAGATATGTTTGTAAGATAAGATTCATTACATAGAAGTATATGTTACACACACACACACACATGTATGTATGTATGTGTATTCCGTTTGTTTGAATTGTATTTTGAATCTTGAAAATAAAGTTTTTAAATTTCTTTTCTTTTTTTTAAAAGGCTGTCCTGAATGGGAGTACCCCAGGCAAATTTACCTTCAGCTCATCACATGGTAGCAGCATCATTGATTATGTCTTAGTCTTCCAGCCACTAAGAAAGGCAGCACACGCCTTCTACATAGACTGCCTAACAGAGGGAGACCACTACCCCCTGGTTACAATAATTGAACTTTCCATAAACATCCATCTACCTAAAGGCCCCCGGTACTAGATCCTTATGTGGTCTTGCACACAAGGCAGATCAAATGGTCAGCGGACACAGAAAGAAAATTCAACTCCTTTCTACGATCTCAGAAATGCCTCAATTTACACCATCAGACCCTAGCCAATAGAGGCTTAGGGACAATTTCAACCTATGAGTCGCTAGTTCATTGTGTCCAAAGTGAGCTAGGAGCCGACCACATACGGAGCAAGCCCTGGTTTGATGGTGAATGCCTGACATTTAAGAAGCAGATAAACTGAGTTTACTCCCTATATCGCAACCGTGGTAATAAACCCCTACCGGTGGACTACTATCACCTAAAGTGTGAATACAGAGCGCTCATTATCAAGAAAAAGGGGGCCAAGGTGAAAGAGAAATGGAACCTACTTCTCTTTTCCATCCGGCAGAAAAACACCCAACAGTTCTGGCAAATTTTTGCTGGCTCCTGACCATCAAGAATACCTTCCATGCTGTATTTCTAGTTGTTGTTGTTAGCTGCGAAGTCGTGTTCGACTCATCGCGACCCCATGGACAATGTTCCTCCAGGCCTTCCTGTCCTCTAGGCAAATCTAGACAGCACACTAAAAAGCAGAGACATCACCCTGCCAACAAAAGTGCATTTAGTCAAGGGTATGGTTTTCCTAGTTGCAATATATGGCTGTGAAAGTTGGACTATACGAAAGGCTGAGCACCAAACTATGAACTATGGTGCTGGAGAAGACTCCTGCGAGTCTCTTGGACTGCAAGGAGATCAATCTGGTCAGTCCTAGAGGAAATCAACCGTGATTGCTCCTTAGAAGGCCAGATCCTGAAGATGAAACTTAAATACTTCGGCCACCAAATGAGAGGGATTCACTGGAGAAGAGCCTAATGCTGAGAAAGACTGAGGGCAAAAGAAGAAGCGGACGACAGAGAATGAGGTGGCTGGATGGAGTCACTGAAGCAGTCAGTGTGAGCTTAAATGGACTCCGGGGGATAGTAGAGGATAGGAAGGCCTAGAGGAACGTTGTCCATGAGGTCGCGATGGGCCAGACATGACTTCGCATCTAACAACAACAAAATTCCAACATTAATACATTCAGGCCTACATCGCTCCACCAACATGGCTGGTTTAATCTACTGGCTCTAATAACTGTGAGAGGATCTAGGTCTTCAATGCCCTGCTGATGTTTGGGGATTGCTGTGTATGTCAAAGGTTGAGGTAAAAAAAGTTAGATTAGTTGAATGAATTACTAATCCAAACTATTTGCCTATAAAGTAAGGTTTCCATTTATAAAATTAAATGATTCCTCAGTGTGCATATACCATTCATTTTTTGTCCCAAACACCTTTTTCCTTCCTTTTTTCACCAGGATGGGATAAGGAGATGAGACGGCTGCTCTGAGAAGAAGGGCTAAGAGACAGGGAGGAACAAAACCTGTGATGGTGATGACACTGAATAAGTAGAAGTAACTGGACAAGGAAGGATAAATGAGAGAGATGCTCTGCTTAGGCAGCTTTAGACAGTATAAAAAGGATTAAAATTCAGCAGGCAGATAGTGCCTTCCAGCCAATGGCTAATCTTCAAGGGGATCAGCACTTTTAAACAGTGTATCTTTAGGTATCTATAGCAGGATTTCCCACCAGTGTAAAATCTTTTCTTCTTTGCAAACGTAGAATGACCCCTTCCCCATTTCTTAAGAAATGATGGTGGAAAGGAGGGAATTTTATTTATCTGCATTGCTTCAGCCATTTGTATTAGCCATGCTCAGTCTTGAGCAACTGCTAATGTTCTTGCCTGACTCTTGCTTGGGCACACTGGTGCTGATATTGGCTACTGAGCTGCTATAAGCTGTTAATTAAAGCTTTCCTCAGTGTCCTGGAATGTCTGATACGATGTTCTTCCAATGCAACATAGGACATTTTTGTTTGAAAGTGTATCTTTGTTCACGCTTGAGGCCAGCTAAACCTGCAGCTTAAGGGGGTTGGGAAGAAAAAATGTTGGCTCATATAAAAACTCTACTGACTCTTGGTCCCATACCAGGAGCTAATGTGTAATTGTAAAATTCTTGAGTTTGTAGGTCTTAAGTTTAGGTCTTTGGTAAGTTTCTCTGTGTTGGAGTTATGAACTGTTTCACTCATTGTGCTAACGTACGATTGAACTGTGGTTGGTTACATCACAATTGCGTAGATTCGTACACCACAGTGTGCTAAAAAGTTCATGACACTTTCTTGGCATCCTCTGGAAACTCACTCTGCAATAAAAACCAATGTCTTCTTTAAATGAATTGCTATAGAAAACAATTTATAATCTACCTTGGAGACTAGTTTAAGCCTAGATTCTCACATTATTCTGAAACAGTTTTTTATCCAATCATGTTTATCAAACATGCCATGATGGAGTAAGCATCCTAACACTAAATCTTAATTTATAGTTTATAATCCATAATGGATAGCTTTACAAAACAAGCTTGGTTAAAACCAGATAAATGCTAGTGTGTGGCTTAGCAAAACGTTTTGGCCACTAAATTAGCAGAGAGGTGGAACTGGATTTGAGGAATATGTACTTTCTATTAATTTAACAGCTGGAAGTAGGAATTGTAGATTCTTGATGATGATGATATTTCTAATATTATTGCTGTAGTATGGTAATTATGATGCTTTGACTCTTGTGCCATTATACTTGACTTTGTGGCTTTAGCTCTTGGAGATTTTAATCCGAAACCTAAAGGTTTTAACCACAGCTGTAAAAATACCGTAAATACACAAGACTGGAATAAACTGGAGGGTTCAGTTGGCCCAATAAAATAGTTGTGCAGAACTTGGCCAATCTTGGTTGGGGAGTGCCCCTGGCTACCTAGAATGTGAGTAAGAAAGCATAAGGAATCCTAGCAAATGTATATACAGCCTCCTAACAATTGAAATAGTACTGGGCAGGATATTTATTGAAATAACACTGAGAGAAAAGTTATTTTGGCACAGTCATGGGTAAGCAGTTACTTTTGCAATTATTCCTAGATATTGGATTGCCAGATGCTTAAAAGTAGAAACAAAGCAATCTTGCAGTACTGCTGATTAATGAAAACCTCAGCACTTTATATAATATTGAAATATTATCTGCCGTACATTTGCTACAGCTAAAGATTTTACTGTGCAGTAATTTCCTGTACCCCTCCCGATCTAGTTCCTGCTGTGATGTAACAATAGAATTGAAATTAATAGCACACGTTCAGAGTCATTATGTTTAATGGCTTCCTATTTTTAAATTGAAACCCTATTTTTAAAGCTGTCTTTCGAAGAGCAGTCGCACAACATGCAACCTCACACTCGCGCCACCCAAATTCAAATCTCATGTCTCGATATGGATTCTCCATCCAATTCCCAGTCTGATCAGATCCAAAAGCCAAGGAAGCTTTCAAGCAAGGAGTTATGGGTGTGGCTGCCCAAGATGATATTGCAGCACTTAGATATGTCAAGTCTTTGAAGTTGCTTGCTCAACACAAATGAGAGAAATATCCGACAACTTACATGCCTCAACAAGTGAGAAAAGTTTTTTTTTAGAAAAGCTCGATTCAAACAACTGGACATCATGGAAAGATGTGGGAGGTTTCAAGGAACCAGTTTGATCTAGTGGTTAGGGCAGGGGTGGGTTTTAGATTTTTTACCAACCGGTTCTGTGGGCGTGGCTTAGTGGGCATTGCTTAGTGAGCATGAATAGGTGGTTTTTGAAAGAAACAAATAAAAAATAATAAATAATAAAAATAAATAAAGTAAAAAATAAAAAAATTGGGCTTTCCCACTTGCCTGCATGCTATAGCTACCTTTATTCACTCTGTTTGCAGCGCAGCTGATCAGCAGGGCAGCACACCTCAGCTGTTTTCCCACCTTGGGGCGTCTGCAGGAAGTTTGTTTCTTTAGACAAACAGCCAGGGGTGGGATCCTACTAGTACGGTGGTTACTCACTTCATGGGCGCGCTTGGCGAACGCCAGTCAAACGTGCACTGCCCACAATTGACGTACAAATCTTCTGGCGCGCAGCTGTTGTTTTAGAGTGCTTGCAGAAAACCACAAAGATTTGTACATCAATCGCACGCAGTGGACGTTTGACTGACGTTCGCCAAGAGCACCCACGAAGCGGGTAACCAGCATACCGGTAGGATCCCACCACTGCAAACAGCTCAGCTGTGCTGCAAACAGACCGAATAAAGGTAGCTATAAAGTGCAGGTGGGTGGGAGGGCCCAACAGCAAAAAATAATAATAATAATCCCAAAACTGGCTGGAGGCACAATTTACCAGTTCTCCGAATTGCATGAAATCTTACCAAACGGTTTGGCCGAACCGGTAGAAACCCACCCTTGGGTTAGAGCACAAGGCACCTTAAGGTTGGTTGCTCAATAATGTGTATGGAAGAAACAGTGAAAGATATTTCAGGACAATTTATACTAAAATATTTTTTTAAGTAGTAAGTGACATGGAAGCTGAACCATGTCTTGTATAACCAAGATTAGTAAAAATTAAATGTTACTTTTATCGCTTGAAAAATCTTGGCTGATTTGTATTGATTGTCCTCAATATTGATTAATTCCTATTGCTTTAAGATAGAATTAAAAAGAGCAAAGAAAGATGTGAAATGAAAAGTGGAAGTAAATTGCTTCAAAATAGAAGTACTTCAATGCATTGGAACTAGTCCAGTTTAAAACAGCACAGCAACTGTTAAATTATTGTCTCTTGCACTAAGACTCAATCTCTGTGTCTTTTTATAGTCCAGCTGTCTTAATATACCTGCAGAATATAAATATGCTCCAGCATAAAAGGTATTATCACTTGAGTTATGTCATGGTTTTGTGGTGGAGGTGGCTCCAGTGGCACTGATTCTTCATGACCACAAGGGGACAATGGGGTATAAATAGAGAGTTAAGGATTTATTATGTATCCTCTCTTGGTTTATACTCTGCCTGCCTGCTTTGCCTAAGACAGTGTTTTTCAAACTTGGCAACTTTAAAATATATGGATTTCAATTCCCAGAATTCCCCAGCCAGGAGCTGAAATCCACAAATCTTAAAAGTTGGCAAGTTTGAAAAACACTAAGAGGTTGCTAATCAGGGGTCCTTTTCTTCCCATGTAGACACAACCCAGCACGTGCTCTTTCATTTTTCCTTCTGATAGGCTGAGCTACAGTATATTTTGCTTATCCCTAAATTATATTTTCTGTAAATACTACTTCCATTAGTGTTGTCAAACTAGCTTCCCCCAATCATTGCTCAAATCAGATTCCCAGTCTTAGGAACACACACATGCAGAACACGTCCTGCTCCAACATTTTCCTTACTGCTTGTTTCTGACAAATGATCATCTTTGGAGTCAGGGTGAATATTTATTGAGATAAGATGTTTAGTGTTGCTTTTACTTTGAGACAGGATAGGAGGGAGTGCTTGGTTCCTCTCCATAAAGACCTTCATAATGATATTTTGCTAGCAACTTTTGCTCTCCCTTGTTCTTACTTTAAGCTCATTTGTTTATTCATAAATTCAATGGATGCGAGGGTAGAGAAGATGTTGGAGTGTCTCTACATCCTTATTGCTATAATATGGCTGCACATTCATTATTTTTTATTATGACTGTATTTTCATTGTTTATTGTTTCATTGTTTTACTATTGTTAGTTTTACATTCTACTGTTTTAATAAGTACAAAATAATGCGTGGCGAGATGAGCGGCAAATGAATTTAATAATAAATAAAATAAATTCTATCCATCCCAACCTTTTGAAGAATTGCAAGCGGCAATTCCCTGGTGTTCATATAAATAATATCATAAATATTATGTATACTTAGACACAAAGTACAGTGGAATCTCGGTTCATGACTACAATTCGTTCCATAACTTTGGTTGTGAACTGAGTTGGTTGTGAACTGAAACAAATTTTCCCATTGGGTTGTATGGA
>JANHFQ010001092.1:189033-205247 GCA_032468035.1 Aparallactus werneri
AGAGGGGGTAGTCTTATATGGCGAGTATATAACAAACTCTATATTTTGAGTGGAAATGTTGGGGGGTCGTCTTATACACCCAGTCACCTTATACGCCGGCAAATACGGTAGACATAACCATAGAATTGCAACCACGTCTCTTTTCCAAGTAATTAGAATCGATTGAGTGATTGATGGGTTGATTATGTGTTATTAAGCCAGTATCAACTCTTAGTAACTATAAAGATTTTTTTCCATTATGATCCCCTATCTAGTCTTTCAGGTATTCTACTGGGGGAACCTTAATTTAAATATCAGAGTATGGAATGTACAAGTTATACAGCTATAGATTAAGAGACAGGAAATAGAGTCTTATATAACTTTGACCTGAATCTCCAAACTTATGGTAACTCCATCTCCAAAAGTAGATAACAAAAAGTTGAAAAGTCCTTACTGATTCTTTTCCTATCTATTTATCTTATCTGTCAGTCTATTGTAGCTGAAGAAATACTCTTTGTTTGTTATAACTTTCAGTGAAGGATAGGAGTGCCTCTATTCAAAAAACAACAGTGATAACAATACATAAAGATGTAGTAACTATATAAATGCATACATACATATTTATATACTATACATATATAATAAACATGAAAAATACAGTTTATGCAAGAGTTAATTTGGCCTATTTTTTTAGGTTTCAAGGGAAGAATATTCTTAGATGAGCTATGGTACATCCTTAGATTTAAGTTTTCATATATACGCTGCCACACTGTTTCCATTATTATTATTTAATTAGCAAGTAGTAATTATACTTGCAATATACACAGATTATTCTACAAATAAGCACTGGTATCTCAAAACATATATATGTGGATATAAGTTTATTTTACACAGTAGCCAAGACTTAAAATCAAGCAAAATTAAGTTGCCAACATTGCACAAAGTTTTAAAAAGAATCCATATTTATGCTAAATAAATTACATTCTTACAATGTTTTTGTTTTCTGTTGTTAGCCAGAGGATATTGGACAAGCACCAATAGTAAATGCCCCAGAAGGTGGGAAAGTAGATTTAGAAGCTTTCAGCCAGTTTACAAAAATTATCACACCAGCAATCACAAGAGTGGTGGATTTTGCCAAAAAGTTGCCTATGTTCTGTGAGGTATGAATTCCTTTTCTATTTAATTTGTTTTGGTTTTTGGTAGCAATTTTATTGTTGATATTGTTGTTGTTGATAGATGTTTTGCATTATCTTATAACAGTTCAGAACCAAAAGAGAAAAAATATGGTCCATGTTGTGCATATAGGCACTCTATACAAGTGGGCAAAAATATAGCATCCTTTGATAGAACAAATTAGAGCTTTTCTTAGAGTTTTCGATGATTTTTCAGGCAGTAATAGGAGTATTTTTCCTCTGTCACTATAATTAATTCAACCTTGCCCCTTTTGGAGGGGCAAATTTGGATAGTTTAAAATGCCATTGAAGTACCTGTAAATGGGCAAAACAAATTCTGTCAACGCCCTGAAAAATGTCATTAATTTCTTTTTCTAGTATCATCACAGTATTGCCAAATGGCTTTCTGTAGCCCTTCCAAAGTCAGACCTCAGTTTTGCAGATCTAAACCTATCAAATATTATCTATCTCTGGTTTAAAGTAGCAACATAAATTAATTCAAAGGCTAAGAACTGCATTTATGATGTATGCTAGGATTTCAGAATCTTGACTTACTGTTTATCAAGATAGGATCCAAAATCCCTGTGTCACTATATCTCCTTAGAATTAAAAGGAAGTTATAAAAATACAAAAATATATGT
This sequence comes from Aparallactus werneri, assembly GCA_032468035.1. NCBI lineage: Eukaryota > Metazoa > Chordata > Lepidosauria > Squamata > Lamprophiidae > Aparallactus > Aparallactus werneri. The sequence continues at coordinate 190,826 of JANHFQ010001092.1, forward strand.
GCAACTCTTCCTTATGATAATGATTCAAATCAAAGTAGAATTTAATATGAAACAAACCATCATTCAAATGTAGGTCCTCTATAATTGAACAGCCTGTAGTCATTTTTGTAACAAGTTATAGAGCACATTTAAGAAAATATTTTTTTCAGCTTATTTTTTGTATACATCACAGCTGCCCTGAAGAGGATTCATTTTATGGATAAATAATGTATTTTTATCATGCTTAACATTTTGCTACTTCCAGTTTAATAGCTTAGTATGGCTATCTTAATTTGCTGGCTATGCTTCATATTAAGATCTCCTCCAACCCCCCATTACATTCCAATGTAGAAAACTGCTTGGTGAACAATGACAGCGGGCCATTATCCAGAATATTGTTGCTGCTATAAGAACCTGATCTTATACTTCTTTGTACTCACTCAGGGAATTGCAGAAGTTTGCTGGATATAAGATAGCCAACAAGAAACTTTCACTCCAATCAGCAAACAAGAGCAAGAGGAACATATAACATTCTTATTGTTAGAGAGCAGTGAAAATGACAGTTTTCAACATAACAGCTTTAGCTATTGTTTCTTACACTAGATAAACCCATCTCAAGATGTTTCTGAACCTCACTTTCTTTCTTTCCTTCTTTCCTTCTTTCCTTCCTCCCTCCCTCCCTCCCTCCCTCTTTTCTTTCTTTCTTTCCTTCCTTCTTCCTTTCCCTCTCTCCCCTCTTATTGTTTCAAAATGTACTTCAGTGCTTTTTAGCTTACAGGGAGAAATGCATGGTTTGTATGTAAAGGTAAAGGTTCCCTCGCACATACGTGCTAGTCGTTTCCGACTCTAGGGTCGCAATGTAAGTAAGTTTGTATGTAAGTTTGCACTAAAAAGCAGTGAAGTACATTTTTAAATACATATAAAATACTGCCATGGAATACATAAGTTTGTGACAAAAGCACTGAAGTATATCTCAGATACATATAAAATACTGCCATTTCAGCTTTAAATAATAGTTTTTGTTCATTAGAGAACGGTAAAAAGAAATGTAACAATTGGTATCTTAGCAAAATTGAGGATTGATTTTAGAATATTTTCCCTCAAACTGGCTCTCTTACATTCCAGGGACGTATTCAATAATTTTATAGCCATTTTGCCTACTTTCTATTATACTTCCTAATAAAAGACATAATAAGCTCAAGTTGGCCACTATCTGGTTAAGGAACATCATTCATTTATTTGTTAGTTTTTCACCTGTTTGGTAAAATTCTACTCCTTTGCAGAAACGTATGGCATAAGGCTGATAGCAATAATATTGAAGAAATTCTTTTAATTTTAAAATGACCTCAAAATAAATATTGATAATTTATCCCTCTGTTTTCCTATTTTATTCTTCATTTCTATTTTGCCTCTCCTATATAAAAAACATTACTTTCTTTGAAAATGAATGTGGTTGTAGTATTTTTCACAAAGGCTACCTTTCCAGTATAGATTATTTTGCCAGGAAAATCAATGTATGGCTCAATTAGACTAACAGTAAACCAATCACTATACTCCTCAAGCTGACAAATGAAGAAAAGAAAAGGAGGAGGAAGAGGAGTAGGAGATGGGAGAAATATAATATTTGTTTTCCATATGAAGTCTTGTTTAAAATTCTTTTTTATTTTATTTATTTTGTCCTTTTTCTAAGCCCATCTACTTGCCAACAATTCTTCTGTCATTAAGTTATGGCTTTCAATTTATGAAGGCAAACTTGTTGCTTCTCAGAATGTTTTTGGCGATGTTAAATGTAATCACCACATCTGTAAGAAAAATTTCCCCTTCCTCACCATACAGACAGAGGAAGAAAGCATTCATAGTTAAAAATAAATGTCTTCAAATGTAGCCACATGAAATGAGACTTTTATTAGCACAATTAACTATATGACACACAAAATCAGGATAGTAGTCTTTTCTTAATATTCTACTGATTTCTATTTCTAATCTATAGAATTACTGATTTATAAACTGATTTAATAATAATGCTTAATGAAAAAATATTTTGAATACAAAGTTGCCAACTTTTTTCACTCTCTAATCACCACCATCATGAATCCTAACAAATATCAAACTTAGAAATAACTTGCAGATTGGGTTTTGGTCAGCAATCTATCATATAGGAGAAATTCCAGGTGTACTGTGTATACATCTGATATTGCTCTTAGCAGATCTTAATCATATTAAAAGCCTGAAATTAAAAATTAACAGGGCTTCAAAATGGATGGTTTCAGGCAAAAGATATTGTATATTCTCCTTTTTGAGAATTTTCTATGTAAACTAAGGTGAAAAGAGAAAATATTATTAACAATTATTTAAAGGGCCTAATTTCTGTGAATATGACAGGGATAGTCTCTAGTAAAAGACTTACCTAGAAGTCTTGTTTTTATTATACAGAAAAGTATTTTCCTGTGGGAAAATTTATTTCACTTGCACTTATTTTCAGCTGCCATGTGAAGATCAAATTATACTTCTGAAAGGTTGTTGCATGGAGATCATGTCCCTCAGAGCAGCAGTGCGTTACGACCCAGAAAGTGAGACGTTAACACTAAATGGAGAAATGGCAGTAACAAGAGGCCAGTTGAAAAATGGGGGTCTTGGTGTAGTATCAGATGCCATTTTTGATTTGGGTATGTCGCTATCATCATTCAACCTTGATGACACAGAAGTTGCTCTTCTTCAAGCTGTACTGCTGATGTCTTCAGGTGAGTGTGAACAGTTTTTAAATATTATGAATCAACCTCCTTACCTATTAAGGATTCTGTAATCTTCTAGAAAGATTTACACTCTTTCAAACATACATAATAAAAATTAGATGACAGGGTAAAAAAATCATTTATTATACAATGCTGATTTTGTGGCATTCAGGAACTATAATACAGTAGATTTTCCTTGATGAGTTTTGAGATAGATGTCTCCATAGAAACCTTTGCTATTTCAAGTGTTCCATTAGAAAGCAAAGGGCCAATTTTTCCCTATGTGAGCTCAAACTCTGTGATCTCTGGTGTATTTATGCTGGTTCTTACCTTTAAAGCCCTAAATAAGCAGGGTCCGGTATACCTAGGGGAACATCTGGTGCCAATGTCCCGACGCCCAGTGCGCTCCCAAAGGGAGGGCCTCCTTAGGGAACCGACGGCCAGAGAATGCCGTCGGGCTGGGCCCAGAGGTAGGGCCTTCTCTGTGGGGGCGCCTGTATGGTGGAATCAGTTACCACCAGCCCTCCGCACAATATCAGACCTCCGTTCCTTCCGCATGGAACTTAAGACGCATCTTTTTATATTGGCCGGCCTAGACTAAGGGGAACTAAGGATTTTAAATTTTATATTTAAAATCAGGCTCGTTAAATTTAATCTTTTTTAATTGTACATACTGTATTTTATTATGCCCGTAAGCCGCCCTGAGTCCCAGGAGAAGGGCGGGGTATAAATATAATTAATAAATAAATAATAAATAAAAAGGTTTCCATTGTGATGCATCAGCAGAGTCCCAAATACAAAATAAATCAACAAATAAAATCTGCAAGGTTTACAAGATTGATGCTCTAATATAAAATGGGAATTTTATACACACACACACCCATCGTCACTCAGAAGTCAAGAAGGTTCTTGGCTGAGAAGCGAAAGGCCTTTCAAGGAAAAAGCAAGGAGAGTCCAGTGGCCTTTCGAGAAATCCGTTTTTGGGACAACCCTGACCTGGATGGCTGAGGATCTCCACGGACATTTCCCCCCATCAGCACCACATCACGACAAGCTTTGTGTACCTCAAATAACCACTGTAGCAATTTGGGAAGGCTTCTTAAAATGACTGTCACAAGAGCATAAGTTGGAGCATTCCCCGTTTTATTCTCATTATTAGAACTTGAAGGTCTGGTGTCAGCTTTCTGCTAAATAAAGAAAGATACTGGCTCTGCATTTTTTTAAAATTATCAGATTAAGCAAGACATCGTTTATTATGGGGAAGGAGAACAAGGGTAACACTCAAGCTCAAAGGCCTCTCTCTCTCTCTCTCTCACACACACACACCTGTCATCACCCACCTGAAGTCGCCCTTGTTGTTGACCATCCTCTCCGGGGGGCAGTACTGGGCAGAGCTGTTCAGGACCACAATGTCCACAGTCCTTGAATTATTCCCACGCCTGGAGTGCACGTGACACCCCCAGTTTCCAGTAGACCCAGCTTGAATATTTGAGATGGTCAGGGCACTGTGGTGATAACAAGCAAGAGTGGCATTAAACACTGCTATCAAATCACTCCTGAAAAGTAAATTTCTTTATTTATTTATTTATTTTATTTGTTTTATTTTATTTATTTTATTTATTTAATAAAATTTATAGGCTGCCCAACTCCCATTTGGGCTCTGGGCGGCTTACAACAATTAAAAATGACAATATATAAACATTTAAAATAATAATCCATAAAACATTAAATACATTAAAATATGCAAACATTTAGAACAGATTGAAGCCCTCCCCCAGATGGGATCATTGGCCCCAGGCTTGCTGGCACAGCCATGTTTTTGTGGCCCGGCAGAAGGTCAGTAGATCAGGAATGATCCAGATCCCCGGGGCTAGCTGGTTCCAAAGGGTCGGCGCCGCCACAGAGAAGGCTGTCCCTTGTGGTCCCACCAGCTGACATTGTATAGCTGACGGAACCTACAGCAGACCAACTCTGTGGGATCTAACCGGACGCTGGGTGGTAAATGGTCCTAGGAGGTGGTCCCGAAAATAACCCAGACCTGAGCCATGTAGGGCTTTAAAGGTCATGACCAGCACCTTGAATTGCACCCGGAAGCCCACAGGGAGCCAGTGCAGCTCACGCAGGAGAGGTGTTACATGGGTGTATCTAGGCACACCCATAATCACCTGCGTGGCTACATTCTGGACCAGTTGCAGCTTCCAAATGTTTTTCAAGGGTAGCCCCATGTAGAGCCAGTTTCAGTAATCTAACCAGGAGGAGATGAGGGCATGAGTGACTGTAAGGAGAGCCTCTTGGTCCAGGAAGGGGCGCAATTGGTGCACCAAGCAACCCTGTGCAAAGGTTCCTCTGGCCACTGCTGCTAAATGTTGTTCTAATTGCAGCTGCGGATCCACAAGAACCTGTTGCACACCTGTTCTGAGGGGGGTAATTTCTCCCCCCCCCAGCATCAACGATGGAATCTCAACTGGACTACTAGAGGACGGTATCCAAAGCCACTCAGTCTTGTCAGGGTTGAGCTTGAGTCTGTTTGTCACCATCCAGATCTCCACTGCCTCCAGGCACCGGGACATCACCTCAACAGCATTGTTGGTCTGGTCTGGGGCAGAGATGTACATTTGGGTACAGTGTACTGATGATATCCTACCCCATACCATCGGATGACTTCACCCAGCGGTTTCATGTAGACGTTAAATAGGAGAGGTGAAAGGACCGAACCCTGAGTCACCCCACACAGTAGGGGTCTCAAGTCTGACCTTTGCCCTCCTACCAACACCGAATGAGAGCGTCCCAAGGCGTAGGAGGTGAACCACTGTAAAATGGTGCCTTCCACTCCCAACCCCCTGAGTTGCTCTAGAAGGATACCATGGTCGATGGTATCGAAGGCCGCTGAGAGGTCAAGAAGCACCAGGACAGAGAAATAACCCCTATCCCAGACTCACCAGAGGTCATCCACCAGCACGACCACTGCTGTTTCAGTGCTGTATCTGGGCCTGAAGCCAGATTGAAAGGGATCTAGATAATCTAGATCCACTAGTCTATGGTTTTTGAGCAAGAGATTAGCTTAGACCTCGGGAGTCACACAGAATACTCATGTCCCTGATAAAGTTGTTTTTTAGGAGCATATTGCCTTTATTATTTAAAATATCAATTAATGTCTATGGAGATTCTCAGTCAGCCAAGTCAGAGTTGTCCCAAATATGCTTTTTCAAGAGTCAAGTGGACTTTCTAGTTTTTCTTTGAAGATGTTTCACTTCTCATCCAAGAAGCTTCTTTAGCTCTGGAGCTGAAGAAGCTTCTTGGATGAGAAGCGAAACATCAGCCTCAGAAAAGACTATCAAGAGTCTGCAAACTTGACAGTTTTAAGACTTGTGGATGTCAACTCCTAGAATTCCTGGGCTAACATGATTAGAAGAGGAATTCTGGGAGTTGAAGTCCAAAAGTCTTAAAGCTGTCAAGTTTGAAGACCCCTGGAGGTGATTATAATATTGGGATTATAACTAAATGCCACCCTGATCATGTGTCCGATAGGAGTTGGGCGGCCTACAAATTTTATTATAATAATATGCTGGAAATCAGATCTTAGAATTGTATGAAATAAACTAGCTACTTAATTGTGATTGCTTACTCTCAACTGGTAATTTATAAAAAAGCATTTCATAACCTTGCATTTTTATTTGAAAGTAGTTTTGATGTGCAATAGCAAAAGGGGCAGATTTTGCATCAGAAACTACAAATAGCTTAGTCTATGGAGTTCTTGATGCTCTCTGAGCGTGGTGGTTTGTTTGTATTGATGTTACCTTGTTGGTAAGATATCCTCTTCTATTGGAGCTTAATCTATACTATCTTCCCCTGTAGAACTCCTAGTTACAACTATGCACCCAATATGGATAAGCATTGGATCATGCAGTATACAGGGCCTATGCTTCCCATCCATATGGAATTTACAAATACCTTGCAACGCAAAAGACTTCAAACTCTGCTGTCAGTTGATGATTCCATGGAAAGGGTAAGCAAATAAAAATGCTTAAAGCCATTCTGTAGTACTATATTCTGCTCTGAATATTGCTGTGGTAGAAAATCCTTGTCCCAGAATTCTACTTACATTCTATTTTTATATGAATACCCCAATTTTTATTCCATTCATTCTTGCAACAGTACTGATTGAAAGACAAACCAAATACATGAATAAGGGTAAGTTTTCAACTGGTAAAATTGCATGTACACAAAGGTTGTGTAGTGAAGCATTGTAGTATTACAGGTAGTCCGAAACGTATGATCATAACTGAGCCCAAAATTTCTGTTGCTAAGCAAAGCAGTTAAGTGAGCTGTGCTTCATTTTATGATCTTTTTTGTCAGAGTGGTTAACTAAATCACTACAGTTGTTAAGTGAACTGTGTGATTGTTAAGCAAATCTGGCTTTCTCCATTGACTTTGCTTGTCAAAAATCAGCTGGAAAGGTTGCAAAAAGGTGATCACAGGACCCTGGGACAGTTCAACTGTCATAAATGCATGCCAGTTACCATGAGTCCAAATTCTGATCATGTGACCATGGTGATGCTGCAATGGTCATAAATGTGAAAATCGATCAAGTCGTTTTTCAGCACTATTGTAACTTCAAATGGTCTCTAAACAAATACCGGTAGTTGTAAGTTGAGAGCTACCTGTATGAGTCCTCTGTGTTCTGTATTCATTAAAACATTCCATAATAGGAGCTTCCTTGGGTTGTTTGAAATATTTAATTCATTCATTGCAAAGTGTTTGATAGGTTCATTTCAGCTGATGAAAAAGAAAAGACAGAAAAATTAAATTATATTTGAACACATTTAAAGAGACTTTCTGTGTCAGTGATAGTCTCTAAAGTTTAATATTACAGTCATAGTTGCTTGTTTTGCAGCCAAATAGATTCATATGACCTGGAGAATATCAGAATTGCAGAGACCTACAAAAGTTTCCCAAAGTGTACATAAAATGGAAAACATGGTTTGTTTCGAGCCTGAAACAAAGACCTCATTTGAAACAATCTAATAGAACAGGGCTGTCAAACTCCCGGCTTGTGGGCTGGATGTGTCATACGCTGGCCATGCCTACGCCCAGTTTAGCAAAGGGGGGAAAGTCCCGATACGTCACATGATGCCACCATGATGATGTGAGTTTGACACCACTGTAATAGAACAAAATTCAAACCAGATTCAGTATTTCATCATATCAAGCTTAAAATAAGTTGTACGCTCTGGGATTTCAAGAGACAATGAGAACTTGGAATCAGATCCTTACTGCCTTCTTGGCGTTCCATCCAAGGTCCATAAAATGAGGACCAAAGATTGTTGGGGGCAATATGCTGACTGGGTAAACTGCTTAGAGATGCTGTAAAGTACTGTGAAGCTGTATATACAGTAAGTCTAAGTGCCCTTGCTGCTGCCTTGTTTTATGGCCCAGACCACAAAAGTATGTGATTGCTGGCCAATGAACCTGCATGAAGGTTGGGAAAGGTGGCAATGAAAAACATTTTAAAATGTCTCACAGAAAAAAATATGGAATATTGGTTGAGTATAAAACAAGACCAGAATGTTTTCTGAAAACTCTGATTAAGCAATAGTCGGGACAATTATGTGCTCATGTGTTTATTTGCATATCATTGTATATTCACAAACAAATATCACTCACAACCACAGCTGAATCAGCAAAAGTTAAACATAAGAAAAATCAAACAATTCCAAATGTTAGTCTGTGTATTTTTGAATGCACTCTGGAAACTCAGCTTCTGTAAGTCATAACAGCTTGCACAGATTTCCCACTTCCAAATAGACCCAACAAATCATTCAAAGCAAATTAATCTCAGCAACATTATTTCACAAGGCCTCATTCTCACAAGCACAGTTATTTTGTATTTACCTGCCTACTATCCATATCACAAACTTAAGTTTCACCGTAGCAGAATTAATTTTAAAAATAGCAATAGTTTACTTACCAAATAGGCAGGCAATGGCATGAAGACATCATATTAACTGTCTTTTTCATCTGACTGGGCTGTGGCCAATTCTGCTGCTGTTGAGAGAATCATGTCTATGTCTTTAAGGCAATAAATAAGTGTGTGTGGTCTCAGAGCCAATGCATTTTATCTCACAAGATAATTAGCAACCAGAGTCCAAAGCTACCAACATTGAATACTCACAATAAGGGTGGGAAGAATATAGTCAGCACCTCAAAGTAGATCAGTCTAGGAAACCAATGCCTCATAGATCACTATTACTTTTATTGTAAAGCTACAATAATAGAATCTTACAAGTCTGAATGTATTGTTCCATCCTTCCCTTTATCTTCGTGTGAGTGAGGGAAGAGCTTGTTTAAAACTTTTATTCATATTAAATTCTAGATCTGGCCTCAGGCTCCTTTCCTCTGTTCCCTTGGTAGCAGCTCTTCCTTCCACCCTCTACATCTAGTGCTGGGCACAGGTGAATTGGTATCTGAAGCTTTCATGGGGCACCAATAACCATACTGTATATGGATAGGGAGTGATGATCAGGTGGCCAGTGGTTTGCTAATGGGAGCTGTTTCCTGTTTGTGATGTGGGAAGAGCCTATTCCCTGGTCCTGGGCTTTGCCTTGGCTTTTTCTGTTATGATGCTAGCTGGTGTACCACAAGAAGAGTGTACTATTAAGTCAGGCCTCTGCAGTTGTTTTCTCCCCACCTCTGACCAGCAAATTCTGCCTTGGTCCTTCTTTCTGATTAACATCTCTCACTTTAGCTATTCCTTTGCCTCTTCCCATCATGGCTTTGGTGAGGAAAGTTTTATAGGGAAGATAAACTGGATCTAGTTATCTAGCCTTAAACTGGAGAGGTACTGTAAAAGAAAGAAAAATAAAAGAAAAAAGAAAGGATTTCATGTAACTTTTAAGTTGTTTCTTTATGTGCAAGAGATAACCGAAAAGCAGGGTTAAGGGAAGGGAGAATCAATCTCCCCATCTAATACTTACTACATTACATTGTAGTGAAGCATAAACTCATTAAAAAGCAACAATCTGCTAAAGTAGGGTGGGACCAGACAGACACTGTAGCAGTCCTGTGGCAGGTAGTCAGTTTCAGTTGCAACAGTTCCCCTCTTTCTCTGGGCCTACAAAATGAATGGCTACTTTTCCTTAAGTGGCCTGCAGTGTCTCAGATAAGTCAAGCCAAAGTCCTGCTGTTGAATTGGTAGGCTTGAAATTAAAAATTAAAAAATAAATACTCGGCACCGAAGTCCAATTGTCACTCTTACAATGGTTGAAAGCCTCAATTATTTCAACTTTGAAATAGACTAGTTCTGTTCCAAAATCATGCTCCAAAACTACTGTGCTTTGTTCCAATCTGGAAACCATTGATGAAATGCATGCATTTCTTTTGAAGCTTCGAGCTCTAAAAATGCACATTTCAATGTTACTTTATATCTGATGAATTTGTATAATCTCTTCTAGAAGCATATGGTGAATGTTTCATGATTGCTGGATTTTAATTGGTTTTAGTGACATAGCCCTAACAGAATTGCTTAATTGCAAATTTTGTAAATACTGCTTTGTGTGTATTTATAATGATTGATTTAGCATTGGTTTGCATTGATTTTTTTCCCCATTTATTGCATTTCAGTTATATCATATGCTAGTGGAAACTGGAGAACTGGAGAATACTTACATTATTTACACTGCTGATCATGGTTACCATATTGGACAGTTTGGACTGGTCAAGGGAAAGTCAATGCCATATGATTTTGATATTCGTGTTCCTTTCTTTATTCGTGGTCCAAGTATAGAGCCGGGATCAGTGTACGTTCTCCTATGTCTGCAGCACAGCTGTTGTACCTAATGTAAAATATTTGTAAGCACATTTGATTGTCATTCTTGTGGATGATTTATTTCATCAAGATTATTGCAAACTATGAACAAAGAAGAGCATCTTTTTGTTACTTTGTAAATGTTATCATTTCCAAAGATTTCTTTTTATTGCATATTTCTTTTTATTGTTATAGCCCTGGATAGTTATTTTGTAGCTTGCTGCTAAGACTGTAATGGGGTAATTTGAGGATGTATTTCACTTACTGTGGCTTAACCGGGTATATAAATATTTAGCCACAAGTCTGCTGACTCAAAATAGCATGGCTGCTTTATCTCGTTGCATAACTTAGTACATCCTGAAATTAGCGTGCCTTGTCCTAATTCACTGTCTGGTGAAGGAAATTTGGAGGAAACTTGAAACTACCATTGCATACAATGTTGTCTTAAGGTGCCATGCTTGTATAAAATGACACTCAGATTCTTTTAATTCTACAAAGATTTAAAGATGTTTCTTCTAATGTGCATAATGCAGCTCTGACCTTTTCTGTTAATTTGCAGAATATCTCACATGGTGCTGAATATTGACCTTGCTCCAACAGTTTTGGATATTGCAGGACTTGACACACCTCCAGATATGGATGGCAAATCTATTCTAAAACTTCTGGACCTTGAAAAACCAGGGAACAGGTGAGGCGAAGCACTTTCTTAAAGCCTATTTTGCAGCAAATACCTGAGTTAGATTGTGAAGCAGATGGAAAATGAAACATGTCTAAACAAGTACAAGTGACCCTTGCTTTCCCAGCACACAAAACAATTTTAAAGATCATATTTATAAAATTGTGGAAGTTGTGAGCAAATAATTTGCTTGGAGTAAAAATAAATTAGTCATCTTTAATTCAATAGCCAAACATAGCCATGAATGCCAACAATAAATTATTGTTATTTTGATTTTAGGTTTCGAACAAACAAGAAAACCAAAGTTTGGCGTGATACATTCCTGGTGGAGAGAGGGTAATTATTGAAGTTGAGTGAGTTCTAGGAAAATTGCCTGGTGGACAATTCTGTTGATTTTGTATGCAGGGAAATCCTTTGTTTAACCTTGTTTTGCTACTATTAACAGTGCAGGTTATGAAGCTCATTCCTTGCCATGCCAGGTTGACCCGAATTGTAAAAGAAAATCATCTTGGATGCTTTAGAGAATGGGAAGAAAGCAAAACAGGAACAATATTTGGACTTTTTCCATCTTCTCAGTTTTATTAATACAAACTTTTTCCAATGGCACCTTTTAGGAACTGAGGAAAGAAACAAAACAGCAAAGCCCAGCATTTTAATAATAATGAAATTGGTTTAGTTTTAGGACTGCACTGTTCCTCACAAACCAGCATGCCTAGAGAAGAGAATCTGTTCTTTTCTCTCATTTTTTTAGTCATTTGACAAAAGACACTGCTGGTTTGCATCTTTTCATTCTTGCCCCAGTCAGATATTATCACAACTGAAGTACATAAGAAAGGGCCTGCCAAAGTATATGGCCTGAGGAAGGAATCCTTCCAACTCTTGACAGCTTCCATGTTAAAAGCTTGTGGTGAAGAAGCCTAGGGAGATCATCCAATGCAGCACTAAAGGGAAGGCCTCTTATTCTGCCCTTTTTTCTCAGCCTATGCCAAGAAATAATAGAAAGGAAGGGTTTTGCAAATGTCATATCCCTGTTTGAGTTTATCTTGCATATTTTAATGTAGAACATATACCTTTTTTACATCCATGCATTCTCTCATTAGGAGGCAACAACTGCATGAAATGCAGCATTGAATCCTGCCAGTCACCTTTGTCCAACATATACATATACATGTTCTACACTAAAATATGTTCCCCCTCCAGTGTTCAAATCTCCCTGCAAAATGTGGAAATCTGTACATTGGAAAGAACTGAGCGTGCAGAAGGTCTTTTTAGATGTCCTGATGAACATGTATAAATCATATGAGACTGCTCAAAGATGCCTTTATACCAGTGTTTCTCAGTCTTCAGCAACTTTAAGATATGTGAACTTCAGTGTGGAGGCTGGGGAATACTGGGAGTTGAAGTCCATCTATGCAGGTTGGGGAATTCTGGGAGTTCTACCCATCTTAAACATGCCAAGGTTGAGAAACATTGCTTTAGATTAAAGCTCTTCTCATGTCTTACCCTGACCTGTATTTCAAATGCATTCTCAAAAGTATGCCTCTTTTCTTTTTAAAGCAAGTTTTTGCGTAAGAAGGAGGAATTGGGCAAAAATACCCAGCAGTCAAATCATTTGCCTAAATATGAGAGAGTAAAAGAATTATGTCAACAAACGCGATACCAAACAGCTTGTGAGCAACCTGGTCAGGTAAGCAGCAGATAATCACATAATATTTAATTATACCTCATAATTCTTTAAGAGCTGATGTGATAATGCAGTGATTAATTTGATCACATGTCATATGAACCAGCTTTTTAAGGGACATTTTAATACCAAGGAAAATCAAGCTTTTGATAGTATGTGCCATAACCATGTACACTAATCAAACACATGGTAAGGAAGAAGGGGGACTCAGACATAAAACAGGGTATGTAGAAAGTAAACACAGGGTCAGTCAAAAAGGACTGAAATGTTTATACAGCAATGCACAAAGGATGAGGAATAAACAGGGTGATCTAGAAATTCAAGTACATTAGGGTAGATATGATATTGTTGCATTTCGGAAACTTGATGGGATGAAGCTCATGAATGGAATATACAGCTAGAGGGATTAAAGAAACAGACCTAATAAAAGAGGAGGTGGAGTTCAATTATATATAATAAATAACTACTTTTCTACAGAAATAAAGCAGAACAATAATGAAAACCATCTTGAATACATTTGGGTCAATATAAAAGGAAAAAAGAATGTTACACACCAACCAAACAGATGAAAGAGATGAACTTTTTGCAAGTCAATTAACTAAGATATATGTATAGGAAGCACATCACAGTAGTATTTATTTGTTAAAATTTATAGGTCGCCCAACTCCCGTGAGACTCAGGGCGGCTTTAAACTACCCTGACAAAGGGGGACTTTAACTACCCTAACATCAACTGGGAGACAAACAGATTCCTGACAAACCTAGCAATTATGAGTTCATCAACTCCATCCTACCATGACTTTCTCAGACTTCCCTTTCATCTCAGCTCCTTAATCAACCTTTTATATAAAATATAAAATCAATCCCCTTCTTCTTGTATGATCAAACAATTGTAACATACTTATTTCCTCTAGTCACTTACTTTTAAAGGTAGTCCTTGAATTATGATGGCATTGGGGGAAGCTGGCAAGAAGTTGCAAGTCCCACTTAGCTTATAAGTAGATGGCAGTTAAGTAAATGACTGCTGTTGGCAAGAAAAATGCATAAGAGTGTGCAAATAGCGGGTGAGCCATGGCATGAGTACAGCAGGGCCTGAGGTGGCTTTTGCCAGATGGGGCAAAGGTGTGTGGTGGTGTATGAGTGACCAGGGGACATGGTAGAAGTGCAAAGGGCCTGGGTTCATTGGTGGGGAGGACTTAACCCAAACAACTTGCAGTCTTCCCTACTATCTTGCCCCTTGACTTTACTTGCTTCCTTTGCCAGCAAGGAAGGTTGCAAATTACAGTCACATATGTGGGTGCTGCAACTGTCATAATTGCAAGCCAGTTGCCAAGCACCCAGATCATAATCGTGATTGTGGGAGTGCTGGGACTGCTGGAACTTTGAGAATTGGTCATAGCCTCTTCTCATTCAGTGCCTTTGTAGCTTTAAACAGACATAATTGAATGGCTGTTACCAGGGACTGCCTGTGTAACCTCTACCTTCACTCAGTGTCTATTCATTCTTGACTAGCCTCTTTTATCACATACTAGCTGATGACCCGGCCTT